>JZKD02S2312907.1:372315-384895 GCA_000966675.3 Picea glauca
AACAAAGGAAGAGGAACTTATCGAAGGTGAGTTATATCGAGCATGTGTTATCCTCCTCGAGCTCGTTAAATTAAAAAAGAGGTACTCATCTATCTGGATGGGGGAAAAAATTGAAAGGAACAAGCCAAGCAGTCTCTTGAGAACACCATCTAGCAATTCTTAGAGTCGCCCTTGAACACGACACTTTGTCACTTTGCACATATCATAATTTGATGAACCTCTACACTGAGCCAATCCTTTGAGTTTCCTTTCACTCCTTTGGGTCACCCGATGTAGGTCACAGTACTCATTGCACATTTTTGGTCCATGTCATGTTTTGCTGTCATGCCTCAGTGTTCAAGGGAAGTATCCACCTCGAGAGTCATCCACCCCAAATATCTTGCCTCAAAACCTGTGTCAGTTCATGTTCGTTTGATCTACCAACTACATCTCTATATCTGTTTCGTGTCGTTGATGGGGGATACATCAAGGCCCTCCCTCGACGAGTCTATTCCCGTCGACTTCGGCACATTATCCGGGAATTAGACTTAGAAACTATTTAGTACTTTGGGACCTGCATGCCTCAATGGCAGGCCTCCTCACATTCGACAGTAGGTTTACATTATTGACCTCTGATCAAATGATTCCACGAATGTTCGACTTCAGCCCATTTATTCACATTCGGTGGAATGTACTGGGATACCTTGGGAATCATTGACATTAATGGTGGTTTCCCTCGCACTTGTTAACTGTTTACCTTATTGACCGGTAATCAAGTGGTTTCTGCCGTGTTCGACGCCAAAACATCTATTCACATGGTTAGAATCGTATCGCACGGGGATTGGTTAGAAGACCCTGGGTGGGGTAATTCACCTTGATACATTCTTCACTCAGGTTGCGAAAGAATTCTGGACAAAAAACACATACATTGTTACATAGATCCACTTTGTATTGGTCGTGGCTATGTCTTGTCATCTCATAGATCCACTATGTATTCTTCGTGGCTAAGATCAGTCTGAGTTATCACAGTATAGATCCATAGTGTATCTTCGGTGGCTATACCCTTTTTTACCAATATGATTATGGATCCACAGTGTATTTTATGGCGGCCATATCTTGCAAATCTTGATCACCCAAGCATAGGTATGCCTGCCTTGGGTTTTGAAATATGTCGTGATATTTGTTGGATGTTGATGTGCAGCTTTTGTAAGGTTCTCCGAGTCCATACCCTTTCTTGAACATCTGCAAAGTATTTCAGTCATCACTTTGTATCTTCTAGCTTCATACTTTGGGGGGCATTCTGTTACATGTCAAAATTGCTAAGTATCGCATTGTCCCTGTCAATCATCGTAAGTGTCGCATCTTCCCTACATCTTTCGCAAGTGTTGCAAGTTGACCACTAGTGTCGTAAATGATGTTCGGACATAATGTCGTGATAATGACACTAAGGAAGCACTTATGACACCTCATATGACTGATTTGAAAAGAAAGAACTAATCCACTGGAATCAAAGAACTCTTAACACCTGAAAGAAGCCCTGAAACAGTGGTTTCGAAGAGGAACGCTCCTCTAATACAGCTGGAGAAGCGTTGGCGCTCCTCTACCATGGTTCAGAAGCGTTATAACGCCTTTCAGCCCTTCTGGAGAAGCGCTGCTCACCTTAAGAGCGTTGGCGCTTTCCCAAGGCACATCAGGAGTGCTATAACGCTCTGATACCCCTTTTGGGGGAGCGCTCCCTATTCCGGGTCAATTGTTAGCCCATTGAGTCGAATGAGGAGGAGATCATTCAAGATTAGAAGGCATTTGTGCTCGAATTCTTAGTTTCATCAAAAGATCCCTGATCCAAGGAGATGGTTCTTAACTGGTTCTAAACATAACTCAAGAGGTTAGGCCCCTCCCAACCTATATAAACAGGCTCTATGATGGTGGAAAGGGGGAAGAACTGAACATATGAAACTTATGATCTTGGAGGAAACTGACAGTCAGCTAAAGAGAAATGATCAGTGAAGCTGCTGTTATCCAGGTTGTGGATATTTCAGGCAAGGGTTGGATGAAGAGGACTTGACGAAGTTGTCGCATTCGCATCTACGATTGTAAGTACTGCTGTCGTCATTCTCATCAATATGACACGCTTGGCCTGTTTCTTTCTAGTTTGTGTCTGATATCATATGAACTTATCATTTATTGATAGATCTGTTTTCAAGCTAATGTCAATAGAGTAGGAAGTGGTCATATCTTGTTTTGTCCATAGACCTTAGCGAGGACCAAAAGGATTGGAGCGCAACTCAGAGTGTGTAGGGACAAACGTCGATTAAAAGGTACTTCTGTCATCCTTCCTTCTCATGCATTAGGCTTAGATAGATTTGAAAGAAAGTCAGTGTCCACGTTAAGAATTTTTCTGTCTAGGGTTAAGGTCAAGCCTTAGAGGTGATCTACCTGTCCGTAGGGAGATTTTCCTACAACAATGGCCCGCTGGAAAGTGGCTCCAGCATTCTTGAGACCAAAAGGAATCTTACGATAAGCGAATGTACCCCACGTACAAATGAAAGCCATTTTGTGTTGGTCCTTAGGTTTGATTTGGATTTGATTATATCCTGAAAAACCATCCATGAACGAAAAGGATTCACAACCGGCACATTCATCAATGATGTGATCGATGAATGGGGTTGGATAATTATCTTTTGGACATGCCTTATTCAAATCATGGAAATCAGTACATACACGAATCATGCCTTGTTTTTTATCGACCGACATGGGGTTTGACACCCACTGAGTCAAATGAATCGGGTAAATGAACCCTTCCTTGAGAAATTTCTCAACCTCAGCCTTGATGGCCGCTGCTTTCCTAGGATTAACTGGACGAAGTTTTTGTTGAACAGGCTTAGCATTAGGATACGTTGTGATCTCATGTTCAACTATTTTCGGATCGATGCCTGGCATTTCCTCATAAGACCAGGCAAAAACATCGCAGAATTCTTTGAAAAGATTCGTGTAAATCTGAACCTCATCGGGGGAGAAATCCGCTCCGACGAAGACATTCTCCATGATGCCAGGGGTTCAGGTGATGTTGATAGGTATAGTGGCAGCGATAGTCACCATATTTCCCTCAGCATAAATTTCCTGTGTAGCTAAGAGGTTAATGGGACATGGCTAATCTCCCATCATGGTGATATTGAATTCTCCTGCCTCGATTTGGCTTAACTCTGGGAGGAAATATGATCTGTGATGAAGATCTTCCCAAGGTTTGTCTGGACTAGTCATTTCTTCGATTACAGCTTCGATAGAAGGTAAGACTAAGTTTAACGAATCGGTATTGGTGAGAAAACCCTGAGCCCAGATAGGCTCAAGAGGTGGATCCAACTCTTGTGCGAGAGTCGAATCAGGAGTAGCTGAAGCATGTTGGTCCAAAGAGTACGCTACTTTAGCAACCGACAAGGGCATGGACATGATAGTGTGCCCCATCTCATCCATCATGGCTGATGGGGAAGGAAGAATCCACGGATCCTGAAAGTGAGTCGTGCAGAACGACGAGACATGAAAAATCTCAGCCTTGTGGTGAGTTGATATAAACTTGACATTGCCATGAGGAGGTGGTTAATCGAAAGTACCCATAAAATATGGGCACAAGACAAATCCTACGTTAATGACATTGGCTTGAGGATTATCAATCATGGGAAATGTGGATGCCCCCAAAGTTGGGTCAGGTCTAGAGAAGGACAACTGATCAATGGTCACTATCCGGCCTTCATGTGGAAACAATAAGACTAATAAAACTGTAGCGACCACCACTTGCATAGAATAAGTCCAACTACGACCTAACAAGATATTGTAGTCGAGGGGGGCATCAACTACCTCTACTTCGATGCACACGGTCTTTTCCCCTAACTGCATAGGGAAAGAAGGAATGATTCCATGTGGTCGGAAAGAATGACCATCGAACGTAGTGAGGAGAGTAGGTGACAGAGACAACTCAGGCTGACCAATGGCTTTCCAACATGCTAACAACATAACGCAAGTCGAAGCACCCTCGTCGACCACCGTGCAGAAGATATTCTGTGTAAAAATTTTCATGGGATTAGCCACTACTATCTGAAACGCGACGTGGTAAGGTAAACGAGGTTTCAATTCAGTCGTATCTAACATGATGGTACTCGGGTTACAAGTCTCAGTAGAGTCTAAAGCAGCCAACAAGGCTTTTCTCTGAGTAGGGCAACTTTGGAGGACCTCCAAAGCGGACATAGCACAAGGGGTTTGGGATAAATCTTCCACCACAGAGTAGTTCTGGGTGGCCCTTGCATTTGAATTGTGAGAAGCTTTCTTAAATGCACCTTTTGGAATGCGTGTCATTGTTTCTCCCAACGTCTTCTCAATCTGTAGAGGAATAGATGGGATCTCGACTTCTTTACCCTTGTCAGAGGCGCTTGGTTTACTATAGTCGTGTGCTCTAGTCATTATTAAAGCATCACCCCTAACCATATATACATTTGAGGATGAGGAGTTGTTTGGAGGAGGGCAGGTTTCTTGGCTGGCCCCTTCGACACTTGTAGAGGCTTGAGTTAAATTTTGCCCATGCTGAAAGGGATTAGTCAACATGACTTGCTGTTGCTGTGTGACAAAGTTCTGGGCCTCTGCAAGTTGAGGACATAGATGGGTTGGGTGGTCTTCTGCACACAAGTTGCACGGATACCTCGCCTTCCTCTTTTCTATGGTGCCCTCGCTAGCATTGTCAGTGGGTTTTTTCTCCCCCTTACCCTTCTTTCGATGTTTTTTCTTCCCTTCAGGATGCTGGTTAGCCTTTGGGTTAGTCATCTGCACAGAGTGTACTTCCGACATTTGGGTAGGAGGAGAAGCCAAAGTAGTAGTTTGGCTGGCCGTTGAGTGTTGTATGGATAACTGTTGCAATTTTTTTGTCAATTTCTCAGCGGGCTTGGTTTGGGCTGAACCAAAAATACCATCGGTATGTGGTCCGACTCTCTGTCTAGTTTTATCCAGTATCGATCGTGGTGCATCCGGCAGGATGTTGTACAATAGATCAGACTGAGAATAGATAAGCTCAAACTGTTGAGCCCTCATGATGGCATCTTCTTTGGAGAAAACCCCAGAAGTTGCGACGTCTTTGGATAATTGCGGTACTAAAGACTTAAGGAACCACTCAAGCAGAAATGCTGGTGGAACTGGTACTTTGATTAGAGTCTTTCGGCGTCGCCACTCTCGGATATGATCAGAGATATGGTCTGCTGTCGTCTGTTCGAAATTGGCTAGCAACTCTGTGCCGACGTCGTATCTCACAGGTAACTGGAAATGGTTAAGGAAGGCCATCGCCAGTTCGCCAAAGAGTATCATGAACGATCAAGCTCTATGTACCATTTCATGGAACTCCCAATAAGAGTGCATTGAAACAATTTCAACTGGACAGAGTCATATTTCAGTGAGTTAGATGAACACCAAAGATGGAAAGTAGTCATGTGATCACCTGGATCTTCGTTAGGCTTGGCCTCAAACTTTGGAATGTCCGAAGGAAACTTCATTGGCATAGGAGGCCAACGCGGATCATGATAGATAGGATAATTTAACAACAATGTCAAATCTGGCAAGTGTAACGTCGCTAGGAATGGTAGTTTGGGTTGCTGTTGATAGCCTGGAAAAAAGGGTCCTGGAGTTTGACTGGCACCAGGTTGCCAGGAAAAGTTGGGCTGCTGGCCTGGATTCTGGTAGAAACCATGGCCCTGACCAGCGTAAGGATTTTTCATCTTTGGAGACATCATTGGTTGATTCCCCATAAAGGACATAGGATGTTGGGAATTCATCGTGTGTGACAGACTTTGGGAAGGATTACCCCATGTCAGTCCCGATGGGAGAGGCATAGAAGTCTGTCCAGGGTTCCATTGACTGTGGAAAGAATTACCCCAGAACGACATTTCAGAGGAAGGAACGGATCCTTGTCTTGGGTTCCAAGGTCCTGCTATATGTTCCCTCGGCGAAGGAATAGTACCCAGCGTCAGAGTAGACTGTACAAATATGGGGTGCCCTCAGATGGGAAAGAAGTGGATGCGATAGTGTTGTTACCAAACGTCCTATTCCAAACAAATGACGACGAACCTACCGACAGAGTTTGCGCAGGTGTTCCTTGACTCCCAGCTCCAAATGAACTCGTGTGTGCAGGCTGCCCAGCAGACCACCAAGCAAAGGGGACGAAGGAGAGATATGACCTCCAGCGTAAGGAAAATCATTAAAAGGGATAGGAATGCCCCCAAGTTGACCTTGTAGAGGAGCATTAGAGCTCCCTGCCCTTAGACCCAAAGTCTATAAAGTGGAGTGAGTGAGTGCAGGACTTGTTCCTGAAATAGGCATACTGTATGAGAACGGAGAGCCTGTCGCACTAGGTGTGAATGGATTTGTGGCCGCCACGATAGATGGGGTCGGTCCACTGTGCGATGTAGTTGCAGCCGAGACCGTAGTGGCTCGGGCCGATGGCGGCAGGTTAGGAGATTCTTCTCCTGTAGTAGCAACGGTGGTGGGAATGGAAGTAATCCCAGAAGAAGTGACAGAATTTGGTTCCATAACTGTGTGAGGCACTGACAGGCGTTCGTAAAATTGAATTGGTACAAATACAGATGGCCAAGTATCAGTGGTTGGGGTTTCAACCAAGCCAAGATTGGCGATTGATCCCTCTGGGAGTTGTTTGGGCTCAATGGTTTGCAACCCGGTTGCTTCAAAAGACCCTGGTTGGTCTAGCTTCCGCCTTAATGGTGGCGGGGGTGGCTCTAGTATAACCGACAACAGGCCCTGGATCCTTTGTGACCGACGCTACTAAGGATCCTCCACTGTGTGAGAAGATCCAAGACATTCTAAGGTATTCTACATGTGCAAATAGTAACACACACTAAAAAAGAAGCCCCTAAGAGATAAATCAAGCAAACACTAAACTAGTTGGAAGAACAGTTACAACAACCAACACTAGAGAAACTTACTGGTGCAAGTGCAACTCGAAAACAGAAGCACCGTCTGGGTATACTCTGCAAATCATGGCCCGATGTCTGTCCTAGGTACCGCGGTATACCCTCGCAGTCACCTGTGTATGTCCCTAAAAAGATTGGCAACTAGTTTGCGAGCACGCGAACAGTCACCAGGCGGGCACAGTTGATAGTCGGGTAGACCACAATGAGTAGGGTATCAAGCCCAAAACCTGTCAAGGGTATCAAGAGAAAATGGTTCGGAAGACAACTGAGGACCTCGAACAGATTCAAGACCCACGAAGCCCCGTGGAAAATGCAAACGAAAGAATCCCTCAACAAATCCTCGATATGTGTTCTCCACTACGCTCGGTCCGGCTTTGGAGGGGTTATCCCTTCTACCTTTCCTCAAATGACCTTGTGTTTAGCCCCTGTGTTAGAGAGGGGTCTCGGATAACTTCCACGTAACTAGACTTCTACACTCCCTACCATAGACTTCAATGTTTGGTTTGAGTGGCCTTGGGAAATTTACTCTCCAACCTATTCTAAGGCCCTAGTCCTGAGCTAGTGTATGCACCCTACAAACAAAAGAGTCTAATAGATTTTAAATTAGCGTTGCTTTTATGGGCTTTTTTACGTCACAAGGTATGAAAGTGAAACTGATGGTGTGTAAAGACTCAAAGCAAAATGAATAAGAAATGCTTGGAAACAAAAACTTTTACAAAAAATGCAAAAACCAACAACTTTTCACTAAGAAAGACTTCTTTTCTTTTCAACTTTTCTAAGATTTCATGCAGGAAACCTAAAGGAATTTCGCTCGACTGCAATCTACTTATGCTCTAAATGCATTGCAAAAACTTATGAACAAAAAGACTTCTTCCTAGCTATTGATGCAACAACACAATCTTCAAACAAAGAAGAAAATGACAAAGATATATATATATATTTTATTTTAGTGCTAAATGAAGCAACAAAAGGAAAATGCTGACAAGCACAAAACCAAGAAAACAAAATAAAATTATGGCTTAAATCATAGATCGCAAAGAAACAGAGCAAAGACACTCAATGGCAATCGAGAAAGCACTGCTTCTTACGCTTGTCTAAAAACCATAAAAAAAAATCTTTCTTTTTTATCTTTTCTATCAACAATCAACTAAAAAAGAACAAGGCTAAGGACAAGAGGCCCTAACCTACTGACTGTGCAGCCCTAGACTCAAACCCCTGAGAGGAACACTTCTCACCACAGGAGGGGATGAATGCCCCACCCAGGCTGAAAAGAAACCAGTCAAGCCCGCGACTGTCATTGAAACAACACGTGTGCAAACACGTGCTGAGCTATAATAGCGCACGGGTACCCGCGGGCAGAACTTGCACAGGCCGCGGGTCTGTATAAATTCTAAGAAAAAACCAAACATAGGCAGTCCAGACCTGGAAAAGGTCTCTGGTATTGACAGCCAGGGTCTCTTAAATGCTTGGATGCTTCTTCCAACAGAAAAGAAAAAATGATCACAAAGAATAACAAAATGCAATAAAGAAAACTAAGACAAGACTGTGAACTAGCAAGACCTAGATAGGATCCAGGAAGCCCCCTGAGAGTGATAATTATGACAGGGAAGAGGGAGACTACCTCTCAAGCTTTCTGACTCCTACACGCTACTAAAACCACCATAGCGAGCGTTCAAACGCGAGTTGTATAAGGTTAGGGCGCGGGTCACACGCGTGCAGGCCTTCTGCAGGCCACATGTACCTCTGTGTGTCCCGATAATTAATGTCAAGCAATTGTCCAGGAAAAACTAGTATAAAGAACCAGGTTCCTTGCTAGCTCTGACCTAACAGAAAATAGACAAACAAAGAAACAGAAAAACTAATTCTTTGAACTACCCAAAAAACCTTCAAATAAATCTGGAACCCTAAGAGTATCTTCCCCAGTTGAATTGCCAATTTTGTTGTTGGGAAATAATACCCTACGGATTAGCAAGCTAGGGTTAGGCTTGCATGCAGATCATGACCCGAAAGAAGTCACTTTTAACCTATCACTCCAAAACTCAAACCCCCTTTTTCACATACAAGCATGGAAAAGACCTACTAACCGTTTTACTGATGTTTGGTGTAGATCCTCCGTTGCGCTTTGTCCATTTTCTTACGTTGATCCTTCCAAAGACAATCCTGCAATCAAGACAAAACACTATGCATGCATGCTATTTTTCTACTTGAGGGTTAGAGATTAAACATAAATCGAATAAAACATATAAAACTCATGCATTGGGACGGGAAAAGTATTCTTTATTATTTTCAAGATGAATCAACTTCAATCAATGTTGAGACCGACCATCGTTCCTCGATCCTGATCTTGGGCTCCTCCTCTTCTTTGTCCTCCAACTTCTTTTCTTTAATTCTCCTTAAGCTTGAGGAAAGGCTAAAGGGTTGGGACAAATGGATTCGACAATTGGGCAAAGTTTCTTTGCTATCTTTTTCTCCTCCAAATAGTACCCCTACCCCTTCTTTTATAGGCTAGAAGGAGCTAGGTTTTTGGACGAACTCTTGGCCATGCATGGTTGGGAGTTTTAGTTAACTGACCCATAGCTTTTTGTCACGTCATCAACTTTCCTGTTTTTGTGATTTTTTATGTAAACGTGGGCTGTAGTAGGCCTACCAGCGTTCAAACTCGTGCTGTAAGAGGCCTTCCAGTGTTCCAACACGTACAGTAGTGGGTTAGGGCACGTGCCACTTGTTTTAAGAGGATTTTCAAGAGTTTGTTCAACATGGCTTTGGCAAGGAAGGGATATGAGTTGGCCTGATGCTTGGTAAGAATGTGAGGTGAAATTTAGGGTTATAACAATCTATCAATCCCTCAAATAATGGAATATCAAAATTTATGTGTACCTTGAAGGGGGTCACATGGTCGCTTGATGAATATGCTTCTCCTGTGGGAAACTGCTCAAGGATCTGAGCAAATTTGTCCATCATTTCATGCCTTTTTCATGTGATGGATTCCTCGAGCAACATTTTAAAAGGATCTCCTGCTCCATCATATCTATTTTCATCCTCCATGGGTTGTTATTGGGCTCGACACGACTGATCTTGTAACGACTAGATTGGTTCGAGTCACAACTTCTTGTACCCAGATCTTGTCGGGGACATGCACGAAGAAAAATAAATGAAGAGCAGACCACTATGATACCATTGATACATATTTAGGAGTCAAACAAACTGAGTAAAATAAACAAAAAGATATGAAGAACAAAACAAATATCTAGTGAAAAATATATTCTATTGAATAAATGAAATAGGCTGAAACTATAAAACTGCAGAACTGAAACACTTTCTCGAATGGTGGTAGCTATCTTTGAGAAGAGATGTGGCTGCTACAAGCATCCGTCTGAGCATAATTATTACAATGATATTCCAAAGGTGTTTTTTAATATTACTCATGAATGAAAAAACCCTAGACATCCAAAAACCTAACCCTAGGAGATGAAACGCAAAAATTTATGTGGGCCCCTATGGGTAAGTTGGTACCTCAAATTCTTTGGGTCATAACTTTTGCATATGACCTCTATTTTAGGCATGTGATATTCCGTTGGAAAGGTCTTTTAGATAACTACACATTACACCATTAAAATATGAACTTGTCTATAGTTTGATTGTGATGAGCCAAAAAAATACTTTTAGGTCCCCAAAAGGGCCTTGGAAGTAGAACAAGATGTGATGACATGAAATCATACAAAATAATCCAGTTGGATTAGGTGGGAGGCCATCAGTATCCACCTGAAATATCTATAGAGATTCAAACAACCCCGGAAGTGCAAAACCCACAATTACAAATAAGTACAAAAGAACATGTTGAACTAAAAGTTGTCAAGAGGAGCCAGTTGGAATAGGTGGGTGGCCACCAATATCCACCTGGATCAACACTTGCAAGAATTGAAATAAGACTTGTAGAAATTGAAATCACGCTTTGTGGAAATTGAAATCACACTCGCAAATATTAAGATCACACTTGCAAAAATTTAAACTTATGCTATGATATATCAATGACTTGATTGAGTATGATGAAGATATTGTTTTTTTGTGACAATGAAGTGGTGTTCATTCAGTATAAATTCCAATCTATTAGAGACTAAATCTATTAGAAATAAGAAAGAAAGGAAAACAAAGTGTAGTTGCAAGCAGAGTTGCAACAACGAAGATACAACACAAAAATAAATCCAACAACTTGAGTTCCAACAACAAAATTGTGTTATAATCGAAGATGAAGAGACACGAGTTGCAACAATGAAAATCACAGAATGGTTGTAATTTCACAAGAATCTGAATTATAATTTAAAACTAGAAAACTAAATCACACATGAGTCACAACTTTGTTCTATGCATTTGGAATTGCAGTAAACTGAAATATAGAATGACTATGAAATCAAATAGACTATACTACATTTTTGGAATGACAACCAATAAAAAAAAACGTCTATAGTATGTGATTAAAGCTATGAATATGGAGTTACAACAATTGAGAGAAAATAATTGACAACATAAACTTGAACACAATTAAAACGCTAATTTATAATTCTATTTTTATAGGAAGTACCTGACTAAGGAGGGGACCCTACCTCCTTAAGCGAGGTATTGATCTACAAAACCAAAATAACATGATCAATGATACATCAACACATAAATGAAATAATGAACAAATATTTTATTGTTGAATCTTAAAAGATACAATAGCAACAAAATGTAATTGCCAGAATATTTTCCTCCCCCTTAGCTCTTGGGAAGATTAGGTTCTTATACAACATGCCTACTTTCTAAAATTATACAAGGAAATAGATGGACAATCATGGGAATCCAACTATGCATATGGTTACAAATATTTTTTCAAACTTTAGTGGGAATCAGGCATGTGTGACTCAATAGGAAATTGATTTCTCCTTTAATTACCCACTTGCCTCTTGTCTCCTTTCCTCATGAAGATTTCTTCTTGACTTCTAGCTACAACATTGACTGCTGCATTGGTGAGATTTATTTGGAGTTGCAGCAATGAAAAATATTCTTGGAGTTGCAATGGTTTATCTGGAGTTTTAGCTAGCATGAATGCACCTTGAGTTACAGCCATTGGTTTGTGTCCAGAATTACAACAACTTGGTTTTTTTGAAACTGCATCACTTGGAGTTGCAACAAATAAGTTTTGTAGCCACTTTCAGGTGTTGCAACTATTGTATTCTCCTGTGTAGAAATATTAGTAACTGAAAGTGAGGTGAACTAGATAAAGGAAGTATTAAAAAGGGAAGTGATTAACAAAAAATGGTAACCAAAATGGTATAGACGGGTGCTGAAAGTATGCCATTTTAGGCACTCGTCAATGACATTATAGGTTTACATATTATCCTAGGAAATTATTGATGGGACCAAATGACCCATTCAAATAGGTAAGGAGAACGCCTAATGGTAGGTCCCAATTAGACCCACTCTCATTTGGGATAGTGTTTTCGACCAAAATATTGGCTTGTTTTCCACTCTAAATTAACTATCTAAATATGAATAGATGGCTTAGATGTTTGAACATCTAGTGAGCATAGTTGTGCAATAATGCCTTGATGCCCCTTTTTCAATAATGTTGTCATGCCGTTAGAGCTTATCACCTTACCGGGCTT
>JZKD02S2312907.1:396859-411724 GCA_000966675.3 Picea glauca
ATTGACCTTTTTCACAAGGTCCATTCACATCACACATTCACATTTCTGAGTTTTCCACAATACTTGGCCAGTATAGTTATTTTTACAGACTGGGGGAAACAGGGTGTTACAATTCGCTCCCCTTAAAGGAACATTGTCCTCGATTTTCTATCTATCAACTTGACATGCATGTACATGTGTAAACAAAATCGGATATGCCCATTTCATGGAATCCTCCATTTCCCATGTAGCCTCATCTGGGCCAGAATGTTTCCACTGCACCTTGACCTGTGCAATGGTTCGGTTCCAGAGTGGGGTTTCCTTTCTATCCAGTATGCATTGAGGTTCTAGTAGAAATTCTCCCTTCGGTTCCACCTGAATCACAGACCAATCAATTATATGGTTAGCATCATGTACATATTTCTTCAATAATGAGACATGGAAAATATTATGTGCTTTGAATGTGGGAGGAAGTGCTATCCTATAGGCTACAGGTCCCACTCTATCTAGGACCTCAAAGGGTCCACAATACTAAGGTGCCAACTTGGCACAAGATCCCATTTTCAGAGAACTCTTCCTGGGTCTAACTGTAAGATATACATGGTCTCCCATTTTGAACTCTCTTGGAGTTCTCTTTTGGTCGGCATAACTTTTTTGTCGGTTCTGAGCGACCTTCAAGTTTTGTTTTATCTGAGTCACTTGTTGTTCCATTTATTTCAACCTGTCAGGTCTAAAAGAAATCTTGTTTATGGGATTACTCCAACTGAAAGGAGTGTTGCACAGTCTACCATAGAGGACTTCAAATGGAATCATCTTTAAGGATGCTTGGTAGCCGTTGTTGTAGGCGAATTCTACCAGTGGCAGATAGTCTTCCCACTTCTTCGGTTGGTGCATTACATGCATTCTTAGCATATATTTAAGTATTTGGTTCACTCTTTCTATTTTTCCATTGGTTTGAGGGTGATAGGCGGTGCTAAACAACAATTTGGTTTCTAAGCCAACCATCAGTGATTTCCAAAAGTTAGAAGTAAATTTTGTGTCTCTGTCAGACATGATCTCTTTCAGCATACCATGCATTATGAATATCTCCTGTATGAATACCTGGGCGATATCGATTACTTTGCAAGTGGATTTGACAGGGATGAAATGGGAATACTTTCTCAATTTATCCACCACTACCATAATGGCATCATTCTGTTTGGTCAATGTTGGTAACCCGGTGATGAAATCCATGGAGATGGTTTCCCATTTCCATTCTGGGATAGGTAGAGGTTGTAATAATCCTGCTGGGTGTCGGTGTTTTGATTTAAACTGTTGGCACTCTATGCATTTGGCTAAGTACTCAGATATGTATTTCTTCATTCTAGGCCAATAGAATTGTCTCCTAGTGGCTGTGATCATCTTTTGGTATCCTGGATGACCAGAATAGGGTCTTTTATGTAGTTCATCCAGTATGAACCTCTTCAAGTCGTCACAATTTAGAATATAAAATTTTCTTTTGTAAGTGAGAAGACCTCCTTCAGTCGTATGGTAACCTTCATATTTTACTTCGGTGGGTTCTTGTTCATGTTCATGTTCTTGTTCATATTTTACTTCGGTGGTGTACATGGTCATGTTCTGGATGAAGGGATCTGTTTCTTGTGCATTTCTGATTCTTTCCTTGACATATGTCTCGCAGGTGCTCACCGTTTCCAAGTGAATTGTTTTCATACTTCTGCTAAGGGTATCGACTACCCTATTTTCCTTTCCTTTAATGTGTTTGATTTTGAAATCAAAATCGCTAAGGAGGGCCATCCACCTAACTTGTCTTGCATTGAGCTTTGGTTGATCAAACAGGTATCACAATCCACAATGATCTGTCATAAGTACAAATTTTCTTCCCAGGAGGTAATGCCTCCACATTTTCAAAGCATGCACTATGGTAGCCAACTCTAGATCATGGGTCACATAGTTGACTTCATGCTCATTCAATTTTTGGGATTCATAGCAGATCACACTTCCTTCCTGCATAAGGACTCCTCCAATCCCTTCCTTACAGGCATATATGCACACAAGGAAGTCAACTTCTGGATCGATGATCTTCAGCATGAGTGCATGGGTCAGTAGATGTTTTAGGGTTTGAAATCTTTCTTCACATTTCTGTGTCCATAGGAATTTTGTCCCCTTCTTCTAGAGGGCAGTGATTGGACAACCAATCTTGGAGAATCCTTTTATAAATATCCTATAATATCCTGCTAATCCCATAAAGGATTTGATGTCCGAAACATGCTTTGGGGTAGGCCATTCCATGATAGACCTGATTTTGTCAGGGTCTACCGCTACTCCTTCTTCCGAGAGAACATGGCCTAAGTAATGTATTTACTTCTGGAAGAATTCACATTTGCTAAATTTGGCATAGAGTTGATGTTCTCTTAGCACTTGAAGCACAAGTTTAAGATGCTCTTCATGATCTTTTCTGTTCTTGGAGTAAATTAATATATCGTCAATAAAAACGAGCACAAATTTGTCTAGAAATTTACTGAGTACATTGTTCATCAAGCACATAAAAGTGACAGGGGCATTGGTCAACCCAAATGGCACCACCATAAACTCATAGTGACCATACCTTGTTCGAAAGGTATTTTTATGGATGTCTTCACCCTTGATTTAGACTTGATGGTATCCTGAACTCAAATCAATCTTTGAGAAAATATATGTACCCCCCAATTGATCGAACAGGTCATCGATCCTGGGAAAGGGGTACTTGTTATTTATGGTTACCTTATTGAGTTTCCTATAATCTATACACAGTCTAAGAGTACCATCCTTTTTTTTCACGAACGAGACTGGTGCTCCCCATGGAGATACGCTGGGTCGAATATAACCTTTATCCATCATTTCTTTTAATTGCAATTTGAGTTCAACTAACTCGGGTGTGCTCATCCGGTAGGGTGTCCTAGACACCAGCACTGCTCCTGGTGCAAGTTCTATCGAGAAGTCTATGTCCCTTCTCAGAGGTAGACCCGATACCTCTTCCGAAAATACATCTCTATATTCTCTCAGGATAGGGTGATCGTCAGGGCTTGGTTTGTCACCTTTGATTGTTTTCAACACTTGTATCACATAGAGGGAACATCCCTTTCGGCAATACTTTCTCATTTGCAGAGCTGATATTTGTCTCAACGAGACAGGTTTTTGGATCCCTTGAAGGGTTATCTTTTTCCCTTCTTTACTTACACATTCTAAGGTTTTATGGTAACAGTCCAATCTGGCTTTATGGGTAGCTATCCAGTCCATACCAATCAACAAATCATATGATCCCAGGGGTAATAAGTTAAGTGTTTTTTGGGTGGATAATCTACCCAACATCAATTGGCAGGCTGGTATAACCTCTGCTACCCTTCTTTTGGTGCTAGTGGTTAACTATACCAACCATGGCTTGGTATGTTTTTGTGGCTGTAGTTTACACTTATCAACAACTTTAGGGGCTATATAACTCAAATTTGAACCAGGTTCAATTAAAATAGACACTAGATGGTTGGAAATCATACCTTCTATTTCCAACACTGAAGCTTGGTGGTCAGCTTGGTTATTATCCAAGGCTGCGTAAATTTGTGGCGCACTACTGGCCACATCATTGACAGTAGTAGCTTCTTGGATGTTATAAATCCTCTCAATATTCTATTGTCGGTGTGGACAGTCTCTCAATAGATGTTCTTCCCCGCAACCCCAACATTTCAAAGGTTATCTCTTTGGGTTATCAGTCTTCACTGATATGGGTCTAGAATTTTTATTTCCACTCAAGGAGGGAAAATTTTGTTGGTGCATACTCTGGGCTGGAAAGCTCATTCTTGGGTTCATCTTATAGTTCTTAAATCTTGGGGATTTAAGTCCCATTTTATGAAATCTTGAACTATTATTCTATTTCCATCCTTCGTGAGGTTCTTCTCGATGCCCAAACTATTCATGACAATAGGTCGCCTTTCGAATAGTGCCTTCTAGAGTCTTCGACTCATCAAATTCAATTCTGTTCCGATAGTCCTTAGGTAGTCCACTGATGAAGCATTGCACCTTTGCATTTTTCGCTTTTATATAGGGTACATACCTCAACAAATTGAGGAATTTGTTGAAATATTCTTCTATAGTGAGTTGTCCCAGTTTGAGTTCATAAAACTCTTTAGTCTTTTCGTCGAAATATTTTTTTCGACAGATACTTCTTTCGGAAGTATTTCTCAAACCGTTCCCAAGATAGGTCCTCTTCGCGAACCCCTTTCACATTCTCAATTTATTTGTTGTTCCTCTTTTGTCACGTTAGTGATCAAAATATAGGTGCTTGGAAGCTCAGTTGGGTTTGCTGAGAAGGAAAGCTGCAAGGAAAAGGGTTAGAAAA
This sequence comes from Picea glauca, assembly GCA_000966675.3. Classification (NCBI taxonomy): domain Eukaryota; kingdom Viridiplantae; phylum Streptophyta; class Pinopsida; order Pinales; family Pinaceae; genus Picea; species Picea glauca. Next base: position 401,208 of record JZKD02S2312907.1, read on the forward strand.
AGAAATATAAAACAACAACTAAGAAATAAAATAACAACTAAGTTTATAAACATAGGGACTTAAGGACAAAAATAACAATGAGACCCATGTCACCAATGATAAGGCTGATATTAGTGAAAGAAAACATCGAGAAGTAAGGGGACTATGAGTCCCTTCTTCCTCCAAGAGAGGGCTCTTGGACCCCCACAAGTAAGCTCTTCTTACAACTTTGAAAATGAAAATGAAAATGGTGAAAGAATTGTTTGCTAATCCACTCAAGGGGTGAAATGGATTGCCCAACGCAATGATGCAAGTATACTCTTGGCAAGGATAGAAGAGTTCTCAAGAGAATAATGGCAGCATAACTTTTCTATGAAATTCCTTGAAAAATGAAGTGTATCCATGGCCTTTTTATAGCATTTCTTTGAAATATTATTCAACTAGTTTGTAGTATGTAAAGAGTCTAATTAGGGAATTTCTAGGTCTTTGACCAGCCATCCAGTCAAATCCAGTCCATATTTGAGTTTCAAATCAGCTTGGAAGATGAACCAGAAGTGGCTGGGAGGTCGACCACTCTCATAAATGCACAGTTTCTCAGGTGCGCGACTTTTTGCGACAACAGTCTCGCATCGTGCGCATGTGCGCGAATCGTGTGTTTCTGTTTTGTGCATGTACGCATGCGCCCAATGTCTTCATAGTGCCCTTCAATTTTTCACTATTTTGTATAGTTTTTGACCCTTTATGAATTCTTTTGTGTTAATTAAGGTCCATGGATGACTTCATAATTGTTTGACGATGCTAAATTCTTGTAACCATTTGCAGATGAAATTTTAGTGATAACAGATGCCCCCTGATGGATGAGGTTAGGAGCATACGTATAGCCGAAATCCATCAATGTTTCTTCTACTGATATTGTTGTTGTAAGAGAGAGAAATAGTGGGATCATCCAGAGTGATCCATTGGAGGGAAAAAGGAACTGGTAGAACCCAACCTTCCATGAGGTGGGTAAAAAACAAACTATGTACAAACAAGGCAGGAATGCCCCATGTTCATGTCATGTAACTCAAAAAGAGGAATGAAGTGTTGGTCTAGACAACTGCATCACCCTTGGGGGCGGTCATGATAAAGGCAGAAGATAATTTTGTGGATGAACATACTCTAAATAGTAGGCAGTGACAGTTGTAAGAAGTATCACGGATTCTGGGGGGATTGATAGCCCAGCCAAGTTCAGAGGTCTTCGGCAAGTAAAAGAACTAACTGCAATAGTCGCAAAGTAAGACCCACTGTAACATGAGAAAGTGTTGACGTTGAATGTTATGGGGTTCAAAGACAACAGGGAGCAATTTTGTTTCTCCCTATGCCATCTGAGATATCTCATTGGATGGGTAATGAGAATCAAGATATTGTCGCCCTTCTGGAAAACTATGCTAATGTCGACAAAAAAGGGGGACGCAACTCCCAGAAGAAAATGGCTTCGTGAAATCTACTAGGTGAGGTTAGGAAGTGGAGGAGGTACATGGACGAAGTCAAGATGCAGGAAGACTCAAGACTACCGTTGGTTGGAGTATATTTGAGATAAAAGTGGCCGCAACCATTCAACGAGGTCGAGTGTCAGGGGGACAACAAGACAAGGGATAAGTTGTGTCAGAGGTGGGGCAAGGTGAAAAAACTCAGAGGGCAGAGGTAAGTGTCATGTGGGGTACTCTAAGGATATGGACGATGTCATCAAGGGTGGATGATAAGTAGTGCCCCAACCAAGGGTGACATGGGTTGCATTTGGCCAAAAAGGGAAGAAGGTCGCCAAAGGTGACGACAAAAAGGTAATGTAATTGCTGGAAACAAAGGCATTTGTACAATAAATAAAGAATAATTTGGGATAAGTGTACAAATACAGAAACGGGTGCCCCAATGTGATATGGTTGGCCTGGGTAGGGCATAATTTGCTCGGAGAACTGATGGAGGGTGGGGGCCCCATGGGTGGGTTTCTGTATGAGGTAGGTGAAATGAAGGGAAATTTGCAGATGGGCAAATGGATTGTGGATGAAATGGAGGGTTCATGATACTGCGGAGGTGTAGTCCAAAAATAGAACCGTGAAGAGATAATCTGGGAGTCCATTTGGAAAGCTAGCAAAATGAAGAGAAGGAGTATGTGGCTGATTTGCGACATGATGTAAAGACTATCGAGACTCCCATCCCTAAAGGGTTTTGAAAAACAACATGAGTGTCAAAAGAACAAAAGGGTGCTATGAATGGGACAACTCATGTGGGTAAGAGTACTACCAAGTGATAGTACTGAAGATGCAAATGGAGGTGTTGGTACTGCAGAGCTGGAAATAGGGATCCTAGAGGCAAATGTCAGAGGGTGTGACTAGAAATGTAAGTGAGATTCAGAGGGAATGACTACATGCCAGTGTTGAGTATATACCTGAAGGGATTGTGTTGATGTATGATGACCAAGTACCTACACACATAAAAACCAGATACCCAACGTGAACAATATCTGAAGAGAATCAAATATATGAGCATGTATTTGATAGTTTTGAATATGCGCATGCGTACTTGATCAGGGTATGAAAAATGGCATCCCGGGGGCTCAGGATGAAAAGAGGCCCAGGGACTATCATGATGTATATGACGGGATGTTGATCCCATGGCTGAAGATGGATCAAGAAATGGACGCTTGGAGCTCCCAGAATGGTGAGTGGAAGTTTGGAAAAAAGGCCTATATATAGCTGTAGGGCCCACATTGCCACCTCATTTGTACTTTCTACTATAGTGACTGAACAAGAAGTATTCAGAGGATTTTTGGAGATTCTGGGAAGATGAGGCATCTGATCGAGGACCAGTGAGCTTTAGGTTAGTGGTCTGATCATCCTGCATAGAATTAGGGTTTCATTTTTTGGGTAGGGGTTGTACGGAGGGTCATACAGAGGGTTTTTATGAGTGTGGACCCCACGTGCATGGGTGATTCTGTAGTAGGTGTGAACATGTGCGTGACTACCCAATAGATAGATGTGCATGGGGGCATTGGTAAGAGATAAAAGGGCACGCACTATATGCACACCTGTCAGCTGCACAACTACGCATGTGTGTGCGACTGTTTATTGGATAGACGAACTCTAGAGTGCACCTGTAAGTTGAGCAGGCATGCATGTGTGTGTTCTTGAAGGATGGACAGGCGCGCTTGAGAGCGCACCTGTGTAGTGAACAAGAGTGCATATGTTCGTGCCTGTGGAGTGAATAGGCATGCACGTGTGTGCACTTGTGGGTTAAATAGCCGCGTCTTGGAGGCAAGGTTGACGGGTGTAAAACTTATCTTTTTTATGTTATTGATGGTCCATGTGGCTGACTTAGGATTGTTTTATGTGGTTGCAGGTGAGATTTGTGCACAATGCCGGTTGGTTTGCGAGAGCGGGATTGGTCCCAGCTGCGAGACACCATGGCTATTGAGGAGCTAGGTGTACGTGTGACTTTGGCAGCCTGTGGGCTGCTGAAGTTCTTTGAGTGCCTGTTGATATGGGCGCATGAGTATCTCCTGCAGTTTCTTTAACTAGATGTGGAGTCCAGACCTACATTGCTTCATAGTGTGGGGAGAGCATATTGCCTTCACTGTAGTGGAGGATGTGTATTTTTTGACTAGGCTCCCATTTCTGGGAACGCCCTTACCGGTGGAGCCGGTGTTACCAAGAGATGTGTCGCTAGCGATGGTTGGCCAGAGATACTATTCAGGACCGAACATTATGTCCGACACTGTCGTGAGCATTGGGGCGATGGATTCCCTAGCACATCGTTGTATAGAAACGATGATTGTGAGAGTTTATGGGTCATTGGCGACGCAGGGGATCAGTGGTGGCTGACTGATGGTAATGGAGAGAGTGTTGGCCGGTGAGCACTTCACCTGGGGGCTTAAGTTGCATACGAGGATGGTAGGGTAGCTGGACCACTGTCGTTCCATAGATACTGGAGAGTTTTCCTTCGGGTCTATCCGGGTGGCTTGGTTTTTGGAGAGGGTGCCAATGTTGCGCCCTAGGATTTTATTGGGTGCACCTGGTGCACAAGAGCCATGACTAAAGTGATGGTCGACTGTTTTGCTTCGCCATGGTGGTGGAAAAGGCAACCACTTCTTTACAGCTGAGGCAGAGTAGGTGTGGCGGCAGATGCCGCAGGTGATATTACAGTACCCCTATGCCAGGGTTGACTTCCAGAAGGATTCAAACATGGTGCTACCTCCAGGGGAGGTGTTTGATCATCGAGGTATGTTGATGATGTTGATATATACATTTTTTTTTTTAGATAGCATGACATATGTATATGATATAGATGTTGATACTATTTGTTGCTTGTGTGTATGTGTATATGTGGCACCTCATGGATGAGATATGGAGTTGCGGAGAGAGCCAGCTCGTCAGGAGCCAAAGAGACCGCTACGGGGAGGGCTGCATGTTGGAGAGAGATGTCGGCATGAGGACATTGTGGCATGACCAGCTAATCCGAAGAGGGAAGCGAGGAGATGTCGGTTTGATGACCCTGGTGCTGGGCCATCACATTCTCCTCCGGCCACTGCCGGAGTAGATTTTGAGGACATACATCGTTGCCTGGAGGTGGTGTTACAGGACGTGACTGAGGGCATGTGGTCTCACATCCAGGATGAGGGTATCCTAGAGTAGTGTGTGGGGATTTTTCCTCCATGGTAGGTCGTAGTACGACGGGCAGTAGTAGCTGGTGCGACGATGACTGGATGATTACCTCCAGGGCAGGAGGGACCAGTAGGGGGTGGGAAACCACCACCTGAGGGAGGGGCAGGCGGTGGTGCTCTAGAGGCACCTTGAGTGGTGCTCTATGTATTGATGTATTTTTTGTATATAGGCTGGTGAGCCCATTTTGTATTGAGGTGCTTCACTGGCCTACGTATACTTATATTTTTGTATATAAACATTTGGATGGCACTATGGACCTTTCGATATATACATGAGTATACATTTTGAGATCTATGTGATGTTTACATGTGTGTTGTTAATGTATTGATGATGTCTAATCTATATATGCTATGACAGGTTATTGATATGTTTATGTATGTGTAGAGGTAGCTTGATGTGATATATGCTAGTCTAACACAATATTAGCTAGGTTATCTGTAATTTGATTCAATTGTCTTGGAATATGTGTAAATGGAATGGAATCAAAATGTCGAGATAACAGTCTAACCTGCAGGTATTTGTGAAAGAGGAAACGATCACGTATGCGGTACACAGTGTTGAGCTGGAGAACGACTAGTTGAGAGTCGAGAAAGACACTAAGGTGACGAATACTATGATGCTGGGCATTGGCCAGGAGCCAATGACGACAGTTTATTCAGCTTGGTTGTTGGTCGTTGAACCCAAACATATGCCACTCGAATGGAGCATTTCATGTGAGGGGGTGTAGAGAGCCCAAGTGGCCGAAGTGAGATTTTGTGTCCAACGGTTGGCTTCGTCGGTGTAACTGATGTGGTGGGCCAGTGGAGGAAGCATCTGTCAATAGAACAAATGAGAGTTTAGACATGAGGGATGGAAAAAAGATTAAAAACACTATAAAAAAATAACCTAAAGTAGAATGACTATGTTTAAGCATAAAATTTCTTTAAATACAACCTGTTAACGGGTTCTTTGAGAGAGAGGCCATCGGGAGAGGCCAAGATGTATGCGCCTTTGGTGAGGTAATGTTGGATAATGTATGGGCCATGCCATAGTGACTCAAATTTTCCATGGCCAAAGGTATCATGAGTGATATCGTAAGCCAGGACGAGGTCGCCTTCACGAAATGAGCGAAGGTTGACATGTCGATCAAAGGCAGCCTTTGATCATTTTTTAGATGCCTCATTGTTCTATAATGAAGATCGACAATATTCATCTAGAGACTCTAAGTTCAGCAAGCGCTACTCCATTGGAGCAGTGCCAGGTAATAGCTCAATTGCGGTGCATATGGTGGTAATTTCACACTCGATGGGAAGAGTGGCCTCAACCCCATGGACTAGATGAAATGGTGTGAAACTAGTAGCTGTTTTCATAGCCGTACGGTTAGCCCATAGTGCAGAAAATAACATATGATGCCAATTGGTCTTATGTTTATTAACCGTGTGCTGTAACATGGTCTTGAGGACCTTGTTCACTGCTTCGACCTATCCATTAGATTGAGGGTAATATGGTGAGGCAAACTCATGAGAGAATCCTAATCGAGATGATATTTCGATGAAAATATCATTCTCGAAGTGTTTCCCATGATCGAAAACAAGTTGGAGTGGTACTCCAAAGCGAGATATGACATGGTTAAAGAAAAAATGCACTACGATGTCAGTGGTGTTATTGAAGGTGGGCATAGATTTTGCCCATTTGGTGAAGTAATCGACTGCGACAACAATGTATTTGTGACCATTGTTGGAGGGAGGATTACAAGTCATGAAGTCGATGCCCCATTTACATAAAGGTTTGGTAGTGATGACTGGATGTGCTTGGGCTTTGTTGGCGTAAATCTGACACTGCTCACATCATTTCACGGTGTGAATGCAATCGTGAAACAAGGTAGGACAAAAGTAACCTGCTCAGATAATCTATTGAGCAATGGATATTCCTGAAAGATGGCCCCCACATGCACCGTTGTGGCAGTTGTTCAAGACTCTATCGGCCTCATCAATGGTCAGGCATCGACGAAGAATGGTGTCGACTCCTCTCCAGTATAGGATGTCTTAGATGAGGAGGTAGTGGGGGGCCTGATGGTGAATACGATGATGATCATCTCATGAAAGGTGGTTACCAAAATTTTGAGTTTTGAGGTAGACGAGGAGGTCTCCGTACCAAGGATCATACGAAGTGATGTAAAAGAGGTGTTCATCGGGAAAGTTGGTATTGACGGGGGTACTGGTGGTGTCAGAGGGGAGGGCCGTGACAATTTTGGCAAGAACAAGGGTTTTCTTTCTCTTGGGTGTTGATAATTCCAGATTGTACTCCTGAAGGATAATGATCCATTGAGAAAATTTGTCATTAATTTGTCGACAACTGAGCAAGTATTGCATAGGGTTGGAATCTACGACAACCTTAGTTTACGAAGAAGAATGTAGGGACGCAGTTTCTGGACTGCAAGAGCTAGTTTCTCTTCATGTTTATACTTCAGGGGTGGCCCTAAGAGGTTTTTACTAACGTAATAAATGACATGCTCACGATTTTCATCACCTAGCTAGACAAGAACTCATACTACTGACACAACTGATGGTGATACGTAGAGGATATAGTTGCGATTGTATTCAGGTGCACTAATTAAAGGGGCGTTGGAGAGTGCAAGTTTAAGATCGTCAAATGACTATTGGGCATGGTCATCCCAGTGAAAGGGGATGTCGTGACGTAGTAAGCGAAGGAAACCGTGGGCGTGAATGGTGTAGTCTAGGAAAAATCACCGTAGAAAGTTAGCCTTGCCTTGTAGGCTCTGAAGTTGACGTAAATTTTGGGGAGGTGGAATTTCGGTGATAGCTTGGACTTTAAGGGGGTCCATGGTAATACTTCTTTGAGAAATGATGAATCTAAGGAGGTTCCCTACGCTGACACAGAAAACGCACTTGAGAGGATTCAAATGGATGTTGTACTGATGACACCGTTGTAAGATGATTCGTAAATCATGAATATGTTGGGTGCGTTTCTTGGATCGATCCAGATCGTGAAAGATGTATGTCATAGCCCATTGGAAAGTTGTGCCAACATTATTTAAGCCAAAAGGCATGACACGATATACAAAAGTACCTCAAGGGGTAGTGAATGTGGTTTTATATTGATCAGCTGGGTGAATTTGAATTTGATTATAACCATAGAAACTGTCCATGAAGGATAGAGCCTCGTGCCCTCCGCAGTCGTTGATAATTTGATCGATGAAAGGCATTGGAAAGTTGTCTTTGGGACATGCGTGATTGAGATCATGAAAGTGCGTGCAGACGCAAATAGTGCCCTATTTTTTGTTAACGGGTACAGGGTTGGAAACCTATGATGTATAGGTGATGGGGTAAATGAACCCGACAACGTGTAATTTGTCAATTTCGGCTTTGATGGCCATTGCTTTGGATGGGTGTAGCAGTCGTTGTTTTTGACGAACTGGTATAATGTCGGGCTAGGTGTCGCTGTGATGTTTGACAATAGAGGGATCAAGGCTAGGCATTTCCATGTATGACCAGGAAAAAATATCCCAATATTCTTGGAAGAGGGATTTATAGGTGGTGATTTCCTGAGGAGTGCAAGCAAATCCAATGGTGATTTCCTCGACGATGCCATTTTTTATGGAAATGTCAATTTTAATGGTCGGGGAAATGTTGGCCATGTTGCCTTCTTCAAAAGAATCAGGGGAAGGAATGGGGTTCTTGAACTAGTTGATAGGCCCTGATGGGATAAAATCTTTGGTTTTGACTACATAGATGGGGTGTTTTTTAGGAGGCATGGAGGCTTCCTGTGGGAATAAGAGTGCGTGGTGGTGTAGTGAATCCCATGGGTAGTCAAGGTTGTTTAATTCTTCAAGTATTTCCTCGTCACAGTGGAAGTGACGAGAATACAAGGGGTCATGAAGAGTGATATTGGTGACTGTTTTCATGTGTTTTCCCCCTGGTGATGAAGAAGCTGGGGGAACAACACAAGGAGATGGTGATGGTTTGCTTGACATAAACCAAATATTGAAGTACTGAAGAGTACCCGTGATAGTTGGGTGTAAAATGTCTATAGGGGAATGAGCGGGAGAGTTGGGAGGATTGGGGGGTGAATCCTCAGATAAGTCATCTAAGAACCATGGAGGCATTGGAAGGGCCTCAGGTTTGGGAGAAATGACATGAATAACCTCTAGTGACAAGGTAAGGTCAACTATCGACTCTGTGGGTTGTTGAAGCAAGGTCAATTGGCGTTGCATGTATTCAATGATCATAGGACACTGGTATGTAAAATGATCTAATGATTCAAATAGAGAGCAAGGGCATCTCGTACGTTCATTGACTGAAGTGGTGACATAACGGATGTCGGTGATTGTTGGTAAGGATGACGTAGCAGGACTAGGGTTGCTCTGGAAGCTTTGGCATATTGTGGCTAATGTCTATCGAAAGCGTGACAGTGCTGGGCAATGGTGGGTATAATGGCCATATTCTAAAGATATAGAGCAATCGAATTTGGTTCGCAACCCTTTACTACTAGAATGGGGAGTGGTAGTGGCAGTACTGGCTATAGTGGTGAGTGTTGGGGGATTTTGATTGAGTGGAATCAAATTCCGTAACTCTGGTAGAGATGGGAAGTTGTTGGTTTGGTGTCCATCTTTCTCACATAGTGCGCAAGGAGGTTGGATATGTGGGCTCATTCTTCTTTCTCCTGCCCCTAGATGTGGCAGAGGGGTTAGGGGGGTTAGTAAATCTCTGGTGGGTGTAAATACCAAACTGGAATTTCTAACACCATATTAGGTAGGGTAAGCATTGTGGCTACCTGGAAAGCCTTGATGCCCAATGGAGGGTAAAAGAAGGGGATTTGGGTGATGTCTTGGGGAACTATCTCCCAAACTAGGATATGTCCTTGAGGAGAGGTGAAATTGTGGACTGGTAGGGTTGACGAGTTCGTAGGAGGCTCTTGAGGGGGGAGTTCTGCGACTAGTGGGACGTCAGATATGTTAGAAGCCTTTGTAGGAGGAAGGGTATCTTTTGTGTGAGTTCCGTTAGACGATACAATGCATACTTGATTGGAAGGATGAAGGAGAGGTGGTGCGCCATGGTAAGTTCCTAACAATGATGGATCTTTGAAAATTCCAGGACCCATCTCGACGAGTGGGTATGTGTCATGAATCATGTGGATGAGAGGGAGAATGTTATCGATGTTGGAAGATGGGTTAGGATCGTAATGTGAGACTTGGTCAATGGTAACTATCTTCCCATTATGGGGGAGCATCATGGTCTGAAAGATAGAAGAGGGAACTTCCTTCATAGCGTACATGTAGCTATGACCGAACAGGATATTATAATCAAGTTGGGCGTCGATAACTTCGATGTCGATGAGAATAGTCTTGCCCCCAAGTTTGACGGGGACATTTTGGAAGAGCCCTTCAGGAGATGATGGTCATCCGTCATAAGCTCGTAAGGTGATGGCAGAGGGTATGAGTTCGGGGGAACTAAGTTTCTGCCATACAGATTTGGACATAATGCATGTAGATGCACATTCATCGATGATACATCGATGAACTATGATGTTACGTATTTTTACTTGTATTTGAAAAGAGATCAAGGCGGGAAGGTGAGGTTCTTCGTTGTCGAGATCAAAGGTAATGAGTTGAGTATCTGTGGGGTCGACTTCCCCCAAGTCAGAAAGTAATGATTTCCGTTGAGTGGGACAAGTCTGGAGGACTTCCAAGACTGACATGGTAGCCGAGGATTGTGCTAAGTCGCAAACCAAACTGTAATTGTGAGCTTCCCTAGCTTGTGGGTTGTGGACATTCCTGCATAATGGGAAGCGAGGGATGTGAAAAGGTGGCTTTATGTTAGGGTGATGGATCACCAACGGGGG
>JZKD02S2312907.1:438062-469652 GCA_000966675.3 Picea glauca
CAAAAGGGCCCCTGAAGTTAAAACCTGCTAAAAATAGTAAATTGCCAAAATGGCCAGAAAACTGTTTTGAGCCATTTGGAAAAGGTGGGTGGCCCCTGATATCCACCTGGATCAAAGAGATAGTTCAAGAAGAAGAGTCTTCTCCAAACATTTTTGGACACTTCTCAGATAGCATCTTTCAAGCTAACTTCGAGACAGTTCATCCCTACAATACCAGGAGTAAGACAACAAACAAACCTTCTTTCGAAAACACTACAACTTTGCCTCCAAAGCAATCTAAATCAGTCGAGACTAAACAGAGTAATGTGAACCCCAACTTAGATTATGATGTTGTTGAAGATCTTAAAAAGTTAAGGGCTAACATTTCTATTTATGAGTTATTGAAGTTTCCGTTTTTGTTACAAAAAATGTTGCAAAATATCTCAGAGAATGGAAAAAATGGTAATTCTAATGGTAACAATGTTGTGCAAAACAAATCTCCTCAGAAGACTTCCACTAAAAATAATCTTGATCCTCAATATAAAGGAAGACTTCCTGTAAGTAATGTAAATAATGTAGATAAAGTAGCTTTAGAAACTACGAGTAAAAAGCCACAAGCTACTACTCTCAGTACTCGCAAGAATGTACCTCCATTCCTATTAACTTTCGAGATTTTTAATAGAAACGTGCAAAATTGTATGGTAGACTCAGGGGCATCATCCAATGTGATGCCTTGGTCCGTTTTCCAGAAGATAAATGCAGAAGTTGAACCATCGACTTTAAAAATCATACAACTTGATCGAACAAATGTCAAAGTTATAGGAGAACTAAAGAATGTGCTTATTATATTATTGTCTAACCCCAAGGTTCATCAAGTTATTGATATAATTGTTGTGGACATTCCAGAAGTGTATGGTCTATTTTTAAGAAGGGACTGGTCAGAATAGCTGCATGGTTACTTCACAATAGATTGGTCTCATCTATGGCTTCCGGAGAATGGCAAGCCTAATAAAATCAAAGTGAATCGTGAGCGCTACCTTAAGTTCATGGTCACAGATTTGAACGATCCCAATGAACCGTATACACCTTCTGCTGATTCACCTGAAGTACAAGGGATGGACACCTTCTTCGACAACTTCATGGCCGAGGTTTCACCTATCACCAATCCATAACAACGGTCCGAGATTGCAGCGTATGCACAACCAACCGCTCCCATGCAACATTCTCATGCACCCGACATAAATCAAATATGGTCTCTTTATTTTTATGGGTCAAAGTCCAAAGAAGGAGCTGGAGCAGGCTGCGTCATTATCGATCCGGCAGGTAACAAAACATTGATAGCATGTAGGTTGAAATTTGAATGTACCAACAATACTGTAGAATATGAGGCTTTACTCCAAGGTCTCAGAAAAGATCTGGATATTAACATTCAAAATTTAACCATTCTTGGAGACTCTGAAATAGTGGTTAGATAGGTAAGAGATTCTATCCACTGTATTTCTCCGCATCTCAAAAGATACTAGTCTGAGGTATGGAATTTAATGAATAGATTTTCCGCTTTCAATATAAATTCTATTCCTAGATTGAATAACTCTGAAGTAGATTTATTAGCTAATGTAGCTTCTAAACTTCTTCATGCAGAAGGCCTGTCCCTTGACGCATTCTCTGTTGAATTGTTGTTTCGACCATCTATTTCCGACAACATCACAAATTGGAGAGTCTTTGACGACAATCAGCAGATCATCAAATTTCTGCACATGGAAGAAACCTTTCAAGGTGCGGTGATAGACCAACACACACACGACGACAATTTGCACGATTTTACGGTAATACCTGATCCGAAAACTTCTGAAGCTCTGTCGGACATGGTAAATTCCATACCTAAATCTATAGTTAGATTAGAAAAGTTTTATGATTTAGAAGATAAATTTAAAAATACAGTCAACTGTAAAACCAATAGTTCCTCGTTGTCTTATGAAAAAGTAAACTTAGGAACTAATGAAAATCCTCAGTGCATTAACCTAGGCTTGGGATGTTCTCGACAAGAAAAATCTGCATTTGTTAAATTATTTAAATAATTTAATGATGTCTGTGCATGTACAGATGATGACCTTAAAACTGTCGATCCTAATAGCATACAGCATGCCATCCCGATGAAACCCCAAACCTTACCCTTTCAACAAAAACTGAGGAAAATGCACCCAAAACTTGAACCGACCGTTCAAAAAGAATTGAATAAGCTCCTTAATGCTAAAATAATTTTTTCTGTTAGGCACACTCAATGGGTTTCTAACCTTGTCCCATTTCATAAGAAAAATGGGGAAATCTGACTTTGCGTCGATTTCCGAAACCTCAATAGAGCGTCTGATAAAGACAACTATCCTGTCCCGCCCATGGAACATATCCTTCAACATGTACCTGGTTCCGAGAGGCTATCCCTATTAGATGGTTTATTTGGATACAATCAAGTCCCGATGTCTCCACCATACCAACTAAAAACTACCTTCCATACCCCGTGGGGCACCTATGCTTATCGTAAAATGCCCTTTGGATTGATTAATGTTGGTGCCACCTTTCAGAGAGAAATGGACATTGCTTTCCGAGGCTTAATCAATCAGTCCATTGTAGTTTACTTAGATGATGTGACTGTATTTTCTAAAAACAAAAACGATCATCTAGCTCACTTACGATCCGTCCTACTGCGATGTCGTAAATACAGAATCTCTTTAAATACGAAAAAATCCATCTTTGCAGTAGAACAAGGTAAAATCCTAGGATTCATTATGTCTAGTGAAGGGATGATTATTGACCCTGAAAGGAGTCAAGTCATCACAAAAATTCCCCCTCATACATTCCAAAACTTCATGCAGTCTTTCTTAGGCCAGATTAACTCCGTGAGGAGATTCGTCCCCAGTTTCTCCGAAATGGTCAGGCCTTTACAGAATTTGATTAAGAAAGACACCCAATATCACTGGGGACCCATAGAAAATTAGGCTTTCAATGCAATAAAGAAGGCCATAATAGACGCTCCATCTCTCATGAGCCCTGACTTCTCTCAAGATTTTACACTCTATACTTTTGCCTCTGATCGTTCCTATGCCGCCGTCCTAACTCAAAATAATGTCGAGAACCACAAAGTACCCATCGCCTTTATGAGATCTACTTTCAAAGGTGCTAAACATAACTATCCAGCAGTAGATTGGCAAGCCTACACTATTTTCAAAGCAGTTAAGCACTTCCGGTCATATCTTTTAAAGTCAAGGATGAAAGTCATTGTCCCCTACCCAGCCGTGAGGAACTTGTTAGTGCAGAAGGAACTAGGAGAAAAGAGAGCCAACTGGGTCACCTCCTTGCAGGAGTATGACTTAGAAATCACCCCAGCTCAGATAGTGAGAGGCCAAGGGTTATGCAATTTAGTTGTTGATTCAGCAGTAGAACAACAAGAAGAAAGTGATACGTCAAACCTAGGGCTAAGCGATCAAAGTCTAATCTGTTGCGCACAAAACCCTGCTAGTCCTTGGTACGATGATATTAGATTCTGTCTTGAACATGGGTCAGCACCTCGTCACTTAGACCCCCCTAAGAGATGAGCGTTGAGGTTAAATTTTTCCTCCTTTTATCTGGTTAATGGTATTCTATTTCATCAAAACTTTGAAGGCGTACTAATGCGTTGTCTTGAAAAAGACGAAGCAGAAAAAGTCTTGCTAGAGTTGCATGTAGGAGAAGTTGCTGGTCATTTCGGTGGTGACACCACTTCTCATAAGGTTTTAAGAGTCAGTTATTACTGGACCATGCTTTTTAGAGACGCCCATGCCTTGTGTCATAAATGTATCATCTGTCAGAAAGCATCAGGGCGATTACAAAAACCAGCCTTTCCTTTGCAGCCCGTTACAGTAGATTCTCCTTTTCAGTAGTGGGGCCTTGATATCATAGGTCCAATCAAACCTCCATCCTCTCAACATCACAATTTTATTGTGACAGCCACAGATTACTTTACTCGATGGTCTGAAGCTGTTGCGCTAAGAACTGTCAACACCTGTCAGGTAATTTCCTTCCTAAATTCGAATATCATCACTCATTTTGGTATCCCTGACTGTTTAGTTTTCAATAATGCTTCTTTCTTTTATTCTCTTGAGATGAGCGAGTTCGATTTGGAAAAAGGAATTAAATTGAAGTATTCTTCTAGCTATTACCCCCAGGGAAACAAATTGGCAGAATCAACAAACAAGAACTTGATTAAAATTATCAACAGAACAGTGGTGGAAAATCACAAAAATTGGCACAATGCGCTGCTGAACGTGCTTTGAGATGATAGGGTAACTCCAAAAGATGTTGTAGTTAAATCCCCCTTTTTTCTCGTTTATGGCAGAGAAACAATTCTGCCACCCCACATTCTTCTCCCTTCACTCTAGCTGTCGCAGAAAGTTCAAGAAGAAGATTGTCCCCCTTTGGAAAACTGGATTAACGCTTTGATGAAGCTAGAAGAGGTAAGAGCCCAAGCTAAATGAAAGTTAGATCAACATCAAAAATTGGTTAAAATATGGTTCGATTCTAATTCTGCTTCTGATAGGGATTTCGAAGAAGGTGATCTCGTCTTGAAGTGGGACAAACCGCATGAGGGAAAGGGAGAGCACACAAAATTTCAAAACTTATGGCTTTGACCATTTTTAATTGCTGAAAAGTTAGGTCCTAGTTCTTTTCGATTGCAGAATCTTGAAGGGCAGCTTGACACCTACCCGGTAAATGGCCAAGCCCTGAAGAGATACTTTGCTTGATAACCACCCTTGTATATTATGTAAATATTTTATTTTTGTTTGCATTTTCGTTTGCTCTCTGTTTTTTTTTATATTTTGATTTGAATTTATCAGTTTCTGTTTTCTTTGAAATACACACACCTGTATAATGAGATACTCAGAAAAAGACAAAAGAAATGTTCTTCGTTGAAATAACTTCTGAAAAATTTGTACAAACATCAATGATATATTGCTGAAGTTTATATTTGTGTTGGAAAAGTCTGTTGTTTGAAAGAAGTTTACTGATTTCGATCTCTAAGTAAAGTTCGTGATGATCATCCATTATCTTTTTACGCTGTCCCTTTTCCATAAAGGAATGACTTAGAAGATGTCTCCCTATCTTAGGAAGTTGTTTTTGTCAATAAAACATCTCTAGATCTAAATAAAGGACAGTTCTAAAAAATTATGATGAGGTCTGAAAAAATATGTTAAAAGTCATGATTTTCATCGTCACCTCACTCACCTATATATCTATGAAAAGAAAAAATAAAATAAATTATTAATAAGAGCTGTGGGAAGTGCTTGTAAACCCGCCGGGATACTGAACAGGTCTGCTAGCAGCGGGTAAATGCATGCATGGTGCCAAGACAACTTCGTCGGGGTACTGAACAGGCCTGCTGGCAGCGAAGCAATGTCGGGTATATGAAAAATTTGCAAAAAAGAAACCTCTTTAATGTCCTTTATTCTGATCCAGAACTTCTTGGCAGGATACAGATGTCAGAGTTGGTTAAATGGAAACCCTGTCGAGGCTATAGATGCCTGCTGGCAGAAATGGCTATGCCAATAGTATTGAAGGTTTTATCTTTAATATCGTGACTTGCTGGTCTTAAGATTGTTATCAGTTTTCATCTTTTAAAACACTACTGGAATGGTTGGTTAGTGATGATGTTTATACGATTTTCTTGTTGTTATTTTTGAGTTGGAATTATCTTTTGCTGTCCTAATATGAATGTGTTCCTTTTGGCAGAGATAACTTCTTCTACCAGTGTGTCACCATTGTTGGCAGCCAAATCACATTTTTCCATTGTATTGTAAGCTGCCCACACCAATGTTTTGTAAACATCGATTTTTCGTTGCAATTTTCAAATGAACGACACTTTTATTCTTTGCGCCTTTTGCACGCTTATATTCATTTTGTTTTCACAATTGTAAGAATGAAAACATTGTCCTTTAAAGTCACATTGGAATCATTATCTGAACTGTCATGATCCTTCCTGTCAATATGCATATTGCACTTACTTTTTACTTATGCAGCTGGCAAACCTTTTGAACTATACTCATTGGACATTTGTGTATTGATTGTGTGACCTGGTTTCATTAAGTTTGTAATGCATTGGCATTTGGACTTGCGTTTTATTCGACCTACTTGACCTTTTGGTTTCATAAGATACATGGGTGTTATGGTTAAATCTTTCATATATATCTTTTTAATATAATACCTATGTTTGTGTTTTCATAACTATTGGCTTGTTGATTATATGAAAACCCTTTGGCACCTTGGTTAAAATACTTATATGAGTTGTTACAGTACATTTGCGCATGGTTAATATCTGATGTTGGTTTCAAATTGAATGATTTATGTCTTAAAACTATGGTGTAACATCGATTGCGCGCGTTGGTTTATATACTCACCATTGGTTTCGTTGGTCGGCTAATTCACATAATTGTTGAACTATGCTATAATGGGTAGAATAGCTATGTAAAATGGTGGTTGTACTTTTGTAATAACTCTTATGCATGGCAGAGATAAACTCCACCACCTTCGCATGATGGCATTTATGCTTGTCCCTTATTCATCGTTTACCTCTGTTATATTGCCTCGACCTGCATGCATTTTACTCCTCTGTGTGCTATGACCCAAACCCTATACTTACCGTGTGCTCGGCTCCATGGCACCAGTCGTGCGAATCAAGCCAAACGGAAACCAAGCCTTGTTAATGTTTGACAATGCCCAGAAAGACTTGGAGGCTACCGGTTGGCTCACCTTCGTGTGAGATTTGAGGGTTTTAATCTCTGTGTGGCACAACAGTTTGCTTTAACTTTTGATGGCTGTGGAGCCAAGTTGGGTGATATCCAGTTGGAAATTGATGAGGGATTTATCGGTTCTGCTACAGGTTTACCTGCCACAGGTTAGCGTTGGTTCAAAAAATTGAAAATGGAAGAGGTTCCATGGTTGCTGTTGTTTCTCTCGCGCAAAGTCACCTCTTGTGACAGAGGTATGCCCATATCTATGCTAAAACCATGATGGCACGACTTATTGATGCTAGTCAAGAAGTTTGTGACCTGTGAAGGTCAATACAAACTCGTCTTTCTCTACCACCTGCAGTTGCTAATGAATTTTATAGGGTATCCTTTAAACATGCCTTTCTACTTTCAGCGCAGCTTATATAAGATGTTGAAAAGGTTTAAAAGGGAGAAGGCTGACAGTAGTCTGTTCCATCATGGGCTTATTAAACTTATCGTTGTTTATCACTTGAATTTACATGGTGATAGTTGGAGAGCTTTTGTCACTCGAAATGGTTTCGATGACACGAACCCTATACAGGTTGACAAACCTGTGGTGAGTGAAGTCAAGGCTGGACCCCCCGTGCCCTTCCATACCCTATTGCCCACACCTAAGCCTTCGGTCGATCCTCCTGTTGACTTACCAGACATTGGAACTGAGAAAGCCAGGACGATTGAAAATCCTGTAAGGAAAAAGCCTAAGGAAAACCCTACTGCTAATGCCAAGGGTAAAAAGAATGCTAGGCTTATTTCAAGGATGGCTAGAAACAAACCTAAACCCTCTGCTGAGTCAAATCTTATCATCCTAAGTGAGGATTCAGACTCTGACATAGAACGTTTTTTAGCCGATGAGTATCCTTACTCACAGGGTTTATGCCGTGATCCACCTCATGATTTCCTGACGAATATTCCTCCCTGCCTAAGGATAAACCCTAGCTACCCTGGTATCAAATTGCTTAGTGAAACCCTCAGCGATGTGCCCAAACCCTTGCCTATTCTTTCAAAACCCACACAGCCATCATGTGACCACTATGAGTTATGGTTGGAACGATACTACATTGATGTCCCTCTACTTCAATCCAAAATTCAATTGCTGGAAGATCAAATTGCAGCATTGACCAGCCAAAGAGACCAGCCCCAAGCGACTGATAAAAAGCAGAAGACAACTGGTTCCATCCTTTTCAAGAATGTTGAATCAACCACAGCTGTTATCAACTCCAAAACGTCTTGATCCATCCATACAAGTATGAATTTTGGTATCATTTTAGTTTTGTGAATGATCAAGGTTAATATAATGATTTGGATTCTGTGTTCAAATAGTTCTGTTTCTCATTTAAATGCCTCTGTCATTCGGTGTTCATTTTGTACATTTTTTCTCTTTGCTAAAAATAAGTGGAGTTTCGTTTTGATACATGATTTGATCCTTCCTAGTTTATTCACTGGTAGATTTGTATCGGATTTGATTGGTTTTAGAGTGGATTTGAGTTGATTAAGTTGGCGAAATTCGTGGTTTGTTTTTAATTGGATTTGTTTCGTATCTACTCAGGGCAAGAAATTTTCATGCTAGATTTGGAATACAATCACGTTTTGATTTGATTTGTATGCTATGATCGTTGAATGATTTTATGAGTTTGGTTGTTACATTGGCTGTCATATGATTTTCAACGCTGGAATACAATTCTGACCGTTTCCAATTTGAGAAGAACGACTCTATTTTTACGCAAACGATGTTGTCACTTAAGCCTGTGCAAATAATATTCATGCCCAAATCATGGGATAGTTTCAATTCACGATGATTATGTTAAAGCCATCGTTGTTTGATTCGTTTGGATGGATTGATGTTAGTTCGATCATTTCCATGAGTTAGATTTGTATCATAAATGAATGCTCTGTTTGATTTTGATTTGTAAAAACAAATTGATCAACATTCGTTATTTTTGCCAAATCCGATTATAATTCATTTTCAAATGAACGATTTTGATCAAAGTCAATCAATCTTGTTTTCCCAATTTGCAATAACAAATTACGAATTCTATTGCTAATCAATCGATCCTGTTACGATTTTATTTGAATTGATTTTCGTGCCAGTTTGAATTGATCTATTCGGGGCATGAATCATTTGCTATGTCAACACAGTTATAACGATTTGAAAATGATCTTATCGAATTCATATTTTCTGTTGACAAGGCAACTTAACAGTTTCTTGCGATTTGTTTTGATTATGTCGAATTCAATTTGTTATGAAACGATTGCATTGTTGTTCCATATAATTTTGTCACCTGAATTTGTGGTAACAAACAAAACAGAGTATGCCTATCTCTGTAGTCATTTAATTGATTTGGATCCTGTTTGATTTCGAATGGTATAACAAACTCAAATTAAATGATTCGTTTTCAAATGGCTATTGGATGTAAATTAAATAGAATTCTTTAAAGGATTCTTAATTAATTTTAATGTTGATTCTATGTCTTATTTAGACTAGCTACATAATTGCATGATTCTGTAGCTAGTCTATAGAATTAGATTTTTATTATTTTATTAATAAAAGATCCTTCTAACTTGTCCTTTTGACCCTTTTTTAGGTAAATTCGAATTGTAGGGGATATGTTGGACAGGCTAAGGGGAATATTTGTGTATTTTAGTTTTACTTTAGATTCCTAGTTTAGTTAAACATGGGATATCTCCCAGATTTTATGTAAACAATTTGATAACTTCCACAGGGAGGTTTTACCCTGTGGAAAAAATTATAAATACTTATTATTTTTGTAATAAGGATCATCCTCACTTGTGGGAGAACCAGGCTATGGATTTCTAATACAAACTAAGACAAAATTTGATGTTCTACTACAACTTTCACTTTCATAATATCAATCTTTTGTTTCATGTTTATGTTTATCAATTTGCATTTGATTAGTGACTACTTTTGCTATCATAGTCTTTTGCAGAATGATATGAATTAATTAATGTGATCCATGTCTGATTTATTTCAACATTTAAAAACATAGCAATTACTTGGTTTAGTTTATGAATGACAGATTTCTCTTCTTCATCAATTGAATTATTTTGTATAAGTCTTTGCATACGGATTTATCTAATTGTAGAGATTTATAAATCATATTATTGTTGTGATTTTTATGTCTTGTTTGTCCTGTAAACACACTTGAAGAAGCATTGCATCTATCGTTTACGAGAATCTCCTAGATAATTCGGTGCAGGTTTCCTCCCTCTGATATGCTAAAATAGTCATCATACACAGGACAAACCTGGAGCGTTTCCAGGTCAGTTTGTTATTTATTTTTTTAGTATATTTATTAGTAGTTTAGTTAGATATATGTTTAGTCAGCTTTATATTTAGAATTAGTATATTAGTTGTCAGGTACTTTCGTTTTATTTCTTGTTCATAAAATCATAAAATCAATAAAAACATCTTTCTCTGTCTTAGGGCAGAATATAAATGAATTTTTCAGGTTTTATTTAAATCTGTAAATTGTAGATATTGTACATTCTGTGAATAAGTTATATTTATGTTAGTAGTTAGATAGTTAATTAGTTAGAGTTAGTATAGTAGTAGTTAGTAGATTGTATATATAGAATAGTTAGATTAGTTTAGTTTGTTTAATAATTAGTTTTAGTTTAGTTTGTTTTATTTAGTTAGATTAGTTATTTAGTTTTCTTTTTTTTTTCTTAGGACCTTAGATCGACTAACGGAGCCACTAAACCTGTCAGGGTGGTTCATCCCAAACGGATTGGGTTATTAGGAAACCTCAGACCAGTTCCACTCTCTCAGTTGACAGATGGTCGATTTTGCCCGTCAACATAACCCTACGGACTAGCAAGTTAGGGTAAGACGTTGCATGCAGATTTGACCGAATAGAAACTACTTTTTTACCTACATCCCAAGATTTAAACCCCTCTTTCTTAGTAAATGCATGGAAAAGGACCACCTACCTTATTAACGACGTTCGATGTAGATCCTCCATTGTGCTCGATTACTTGTTTTTGCTGCTCCTTCCAAAGATGACCTGCACTCAAGACAAACAACAACTATGCATGCATGCTACTTCTATACTCAAGGGTTAGAAATCAAACATAAATCAATGAAACTATAGACAATTCATGATTTGGGATGGGAAAATCATTCTTTTTATTACGTAAAGTGAATCAACTTACAAAAGATGAGATGGGCCATCACTCCTTGAACCTGATCCTGGGCTCCTCTTCTTCTATCCTTCAACTGCTTTGCATTAAATCTCCTTTGGCATGAGGAAAGGCTAAAGGGTTGGGACAATGGATTACGTAAATGGGAAGAGTTTCTTCGCTATATTTTTTCCTCCTCCAAATGGTACCCCTACCCCTTCTTTTATAGGCTAGAAGGAGATAGGGTTTTGGACACAGCCTCGACCATGCATGGCCAGGAGTTTCAGTTAACTGACCCATATCTTTTTGTTTCATCGACAACTTTCCTTTTTTCGTTCTTTGTTAGGTACACGCGGGCTGTTGTGAGTCATCTAGTGTGTACATGTGTGCAGTAATGGGTTAGGGCGCGTGGGCCTTGACACAAGAGGATTTTCAAAGAGTTGTTCAGCAGAGTTTTGGCAAAGAAGGGATATGAGTTGGCCTGATGCCAGATAAGCATGTGTGGTGAAATTTAGGGTTATAACATATGTCTCCTAATGTGTGAGGTCAGAAGATCATCTGATGGCTGAAATACATTATCCATATTTACTGATGTGCCAAACGATTGAGCCCAAGGATCAGGAACCAGGAGGTGTCGTCTGCAAAATAACAGATGTCTCACAGAGGAGGGCATACC
Source organism: Picea glauca (assembly GCA_000966675.3). Taxonomy (NCBI): domain Eukaryota; kingdom Viridiplantae; phylum Streptophyta; class Pinopsida; order Pinales; family Pinaceae; genus Picea; species Picea glauca. The sequence goes on from JZKD02S2312907.1 coordinate 449,652, forward strand.
CATGCTCGAGATAAAATAGAACCATGTCTATCAATCAAATACACTATAGATCCATGTCAAATAACTATAAAGAGTAGCCATGAATAATACACAGTGGAGCTACATCTCGAAATCAGAAAGATATACATATAGATTATCCATCTTCTAGAAGTTGATTCGGCTTGATGGCTGGACTTCAGAGCTTGAGCAACAACTTCAAAATATTATAAAACTTGGGTAGGAGTGTGCAATTGCACTACCCAGAGGTCTTTGACGGCTTGTTGGTCATGGACTTGATAATCTTGATGATCAGACTGAAGGCTTCAGTGATTTTGAACAAGGACTTGATTGGACATTCAGGATGGACGGGTATGTGGACAAGTGACATATTGCAGAGGGGCCAACTCAGGCTTAGTGAAAAGCTTCCCTTGAACAATAGCACGACAAGTGATGAGACTCAGGAAACATATATGTTAATCATAAAGGAGGCAATGCAAACTCTCCATATGTTTGGAAGAATAACCAAATGGTGGAGGACACAACTCTCTATAGCGAGAAAAGCTTCCTAAGGTCGTACTACGTCCTATAGTTTGATGAACAAACAGACAGATGTGCTTTATCCAAGGGTGACTCATTATGCTACCAATAAATAAAATACTTTTCCCATCCTCTTTTTGGGGTATATTTGATTTTTTTGTTCTTTTCGATAATTTTGGAAAAAGAATGAAGGAATATTACGTTACAATGGAGGAATGAGTACTGCAAACATACAAGCTCAAGGTACAAGGACAAGATTGATGTTCTGGTAAAATGATACTCAGGAAAAATTGACGCAGTGGCGCTCCCCAGTGCATGTCTGCTCACAGGATCCTCTTCTTCCTCGGCCCGAAGAACTCAAATGTTCTTCTATTTCCCTATCGGGAAATCTTCACCCACATAACTCTCGCTCGATTCCCTTTCTTTGCTTATCGGAGAATCAAACTTCACGACTTTGTGATGTCAAAGGCCGATCACTGGGCTCTCTAATCCCTGAGATCTGATGGCCAGTCAATGCTGACTTTTCTCTTCCATCTATCAGAATTTTCTCTATCGCGATTTCGCTACTTGCGATACCAAGAAACTCGGTTCTCTGACTTCCGATGCCCGATGCACCAAAATTTCGATGCACGCGTGAGCTGTCTCTTTAACTCCCCATCACTTCTATCAGGATTTCAGACTTTGCGGGATCACAAATCCTAATGTCAATGTCTTGGCACTTCTCGCTGCGAAACCCAGATGACTTATGCCACCTGTCTTCCACTCTAACTCTTGTGGTCCCACACAACTCTCCCGTCGAGATATTGCGTTTCGCGATTCCAAGCCACAAAAGTATCCAGTCTCTGAAATATCTGATGCCAGTTGCATGCTCCAAACAGATGCTCCAAACCCTCTGTCAATGCACTCCTTGTGGACAATTCGACTTCACTCCTTGCATGAACTCTCTAGATCAAATAGAGAAACAATTGAAACTCATTCCTTCTTCCTTTCAGATTCCTAACTCAACATGAAATCACATACACAACCATAAAGCAAATGCATACCAGGAAGTAAACATCAAATGAGCATAATCATCAGTACACAAAGAACAGACACAAAACCATGAATTTGAATCAAAGCTCTTTTATTAATTCAAATATCAGTACATGGGTGTTCTTTACACAGTTCTCTTCTTGCTCTTTTTCCTGAATGCTCCATCCTAATGATACAATGCACAATGAGGGTGTCTATATCCATTTTTCCCTCCTGCTTTCTAAAACTGTCTAGTCTAGAATTAATTTCTATCTAACTGCATTAACTATCTTAAATTTCGTCTATATACTAAAGGACGAGAGTTATCCACTCAAGGTCCATTTCAATACACAAGTGCGCTTCATCTTAAATGACTCATTTAAAATCGTGCAACAACTTCCAAGGAAATTTCAAACTTTGTGCTGGCTTATCCAGCTGTCTTCTGCTTCCGCGCTGGCTCGCTTGACGTGTTGGCGATGCCCCTGCATCATACTCCCTCGCTTGAAAAAATTTCATGGGATCCTATCCATGAGATCCTGCACGTTTTGTCCATGCTTTTGTATCTTTGCTTCATTCTCCCAGCTGGCATATTCCACTAGATGGCCCTTCCATTTGACCAGATACTCATAGTATTCTTTCCTCCTGGTCTTCTTACCCACTCTCTTGTCTAGTATGAATTCCATCTGCGGCTTCTCTACAACTGGCATCTGTTCCATCCACTGGATCATTGGCTGCTCAATTCCAGTCTCTACTTCTCCAGCCTTTTATGGGTATAAATCTGCGACATTGAATATCGGAGATATTCCGATACCATCTGGTAAATCAATCTCATAAGCATTTTCTCCCAATTTCTTCAAGACCTTACATGGCCCAATTTTCTTCATTTTCAATTTATTGTATGTTCCCCTCAGGAACCTCTCTTTCCTTAAATGTGCAAGAACTAATTCACCAACCTCGAAATGAAGTTGTCTCTTCCGCTAGTTGGCTCTGTGCTTATATCCATGACTGGAATTTTGCAGTCACTGCTTCACCTAGTCGTGAAGTTCCTTCATTGCCTCTGCGAACTCTTCGACACTTGTGCTCCTAGTTGCAGTCTATTCTAAATCCCTCAATTCAGAAACTCCTCTCGGTTGTGTTCCATATACAATCTAGAATGGACTCCGGCCTGTGCTCCTATTCACCAAGTCATTATAAGAAAACTCTGCCTGTGGTAAGATGTTGTCCCACTGGCTGTGGTGCTCCATCACCAATCTTCTCAGCAAGTCTCCCAAACTTCTGTTCACCACTTCTGTCTACCCATCCATCTGAGAATGATAAGATGAAATAAACAACAAGTTAGTCCCCAGCTTCTTCCATAATGTCCTCCAAAAGTGCTCTATGAAATTTGTATCTCTGTCCGAAACTATACTTCTTGGTAAGCCGTGAAGTTGAACGACCTCCTTGAAAAATAGATTTGCGATGTGAGTCACATCACTGGTTTTCTGGCATGGGATAAAATGTGCCATCTTGGAAAATCTATCCACTAACACAAAGATTGAATCAAATCGTCTTTGCGTCCTTGGCAATCCCAATACGAAATCCATGCTTATCGCATCCCATGGCCTCTCTGGTATGGGAAATGGCTGATAGAATCCTGCATTCTTCTTTCTTCCCTTTGAATGCTGGAAAATTTTGCATCTATTTACAAACCGCTTTACCTCTGACCACATACCTGGCCAAAAGTATGACTCTCTCAGCTTCAAAAATGTCTTGTCATGACCGAAGTGTCCGGCCAATCCTCCACTGTGTTTCTCCTTTAACAGATTCTCCCTCATAGAGAAATTTGGAATACACAATCGATTGCCTATGAACAATAATCCTTCTTGGATCATATAATTTGTCCAAGGGCTTCTATCCCTGAGAACTAGGTTCTCAGCTACTTCATACGCTTCCTTGAAATCCTGATCATCTGCGTACATATTCCTGAGATCATCAAAACCCAACGTTTTGACTCGGAACTCTTGCAACAAAAAACACTTCTTGCTCAAAGAATCAACAAATTTGTTAGCAGTACTAGAAATATGCTTAGTCACAAAAGTGAAATTTTTCATATACTCAACCCATTTGGCATGTTTCTGATTCAACTTCTCCTGTTGAGTCACAAACTGCAGTGCATGATTGTCACTATACAAAACAAATTCTTTTGGGATCAAGTAATGCCTCCACTTCTTCAGTGCCTGGATGATGGCATAAAATTCCTTGTCATATGTGGAGTATTTCACCTTTGCCTCATTCAACTTCTCACTGAAATATGCAATTAGTCTATCTTCCTAACTCAAGACCGCTCCTATGGCAAACCCACTTGCATCACATTTCACCTGAAATGTCTTCAAGAAATTGGCAACACCAACACTGGTTGTTCCATGATCTTTTATTTCAACAGATTGAAACTTTTTTCAGCCTCTGTTGTCCAGTGAAAAGACTTATGCCGCTTCTTCACTATATCCATCATCGTTGCACTGATTCCACTAAAATTCTTGATGAACTTCCAGTAGAAACTATCTAACCCATGAAAACTTCTCACCTCGAAGATATTCTTCGGTGATGGCCAATTTTTTATTACTTCCACCTTATCTAGATCCATCCCCAACTCATTAGCCGAAATAACAAACCCCAAGTAAATGAGCTCTGTCTTCATGAATGAGGACTTCTTCATATTTATCAACATCTTCTCCTGTTATAGCTTCTGCATCACTGTATCCAAATGCTTCAAGTGTTCTGCCACTGATTTACTGTAAATCAGTATGTCATCCAAATACACAATGACGAACTTCCTGATGAACTCCCTCGGGACTTTGTTCATCAGCCTCATGAAGGTACTTGGTGCATTTTTCAAGCCAGATGACATAACAAGCCATTCATACAAACCTTCATTTGTTTTGAAGGCCATCTTCCACTCATCGCCTTCCCTCATGCAAATCTGGTGATATCCTCTTTTCAGATCAATCTTTGAAAATTATTTTTCCCCACTTAGGAAATCCATTAAATTGTCCATCCTTGGCAATGGAAACCTGTACCTAATGGTTATCTTGTTGATGGCTCTTGAGTCGGTACACATTCTCCAACCTCCATCTTTCTTCGGACTGAGTACTGTTGGAACAACACATGGAATCAAGATTTCCCTGACTAAACCTTTGTCCATTAGATCCTGGACTTGCCTTTTAACCTCTTCATTCTCTTGCGGCATCAATCTGTACGCGGATTTATTTGGAAAACTGGCTCTTGGTATGAGATCAATATGATGACTCACACTCTTGATCGGTGGCAACGAATGAGGTAATTTGTCCACTATGATGTCAGCGAACTCTTCTAGTAGTTCTTGAACTTCCTCTGGCAAATCATCCACCCTTGTACTAGTCAGAACAATCCTCGGCTTCCTGACCACAAAGACCTATGGACCCCCCTTATTCTTAACCTCCGTAAGAAGTTCCTTCCCACTCATGAGGAATACTGTGTTGTTTACTTCTAGCTTCACCTCTTTATCCTTTATTGGAAGAAACATGTGTGTCCTCCCATTCTTCTCCAGGGTGTATGTGTTCATTCTACCATCATGAATCACATTTCTGTCATATTTCCATGGTCTACCCAGCAATAAATGACAAACATCCATGGGAATAACATCACATAATATCTTATCATTATAACCACCTATCTTGAATTCAACCAAGCATTGTTTAGTAACAGTTACATGGTGTCCTTTATGTAGCCATGAAACTTTGTATGGGCTTGGAAGATCAGTCATCTCCAGCTCCATATTTTCTACCATCTCTGTAGATACGAGATTATCCATGCTACCACTGTCTACAATGACCTTGCATACCCTGTCCTTGGTCTTGCAAGAAGTCCTGAAAATTTTGGTCCTTTGGACTAAAATCTCCACCTCCTTCTCGGGTGTCAAAAGGACTTTTCGCATCATCAACGATCTTCCGCCTTCAGTGTCTTCTGCTTCAGCATCTCGCCTCTGCGCCTCGGTGATGTGAGCTTCTTCGATTTCCTTCTTTTTATCTGGACACTCATAAGAATTGTGCCCATTCTTCCCACATGTGAAGCATGTGATTAATCCACCTCTCCCTCTTCCTCTACCTCTAATACGAGGAAAAGTGTTGTTATCGGCATACCCTCCTCTTTTCTCAGTATGCTGCCCTCTCTTCTTAGCATGTTTCCCTCGCTGTGAACTTCCACCTCTCTCAGTTCGAGTTGGAGGTTTCTTCCAGTCTTCCTTGGGCTTTTGGTATTTATCTTGGGAAAATGATTTGCCTCTGGGATGACTCCTGCCTCGGCCTCACTGACCTTTCTTATGGCTCAGCTTCTCTTCAGCTTTCAAAGCCATTTGATAGGCATCCTCCACCATTTGGATGGTTTCCATACTCATCTCATCCTGGATATCATATCTCAGGCCATTCATATACCTAGCAACTTTCTCATCATCGCTCTCCTGATGACCTGCCCTGATGTTCAGTCGATAGAATTCCTCCGTGTATTCTTTTATTGTCATTAGCTTCTATCTCAGGTTCTGCATCCTTATAAACAAAGTGATTTGATAATCTCTCGGGATGAAATTTTCCTTCATCTTTGCAATCATTCGATCCCAACTTTTAATTTTCTGCTTGCCCTTGCAGTGTCTATCTACTTGTATCTCGTCCCACCATAATGCTGCGTGTCCCTTCAAGTGTGTGACAGCATGCTTGACTTTCTTATCTGACATATTCATAGTCGAAGTAAGTATCAAGAGCTATAATCCAATCTAGAAGCTCTTTCGCATCCAAGTTTCCCTCGTAAACTGGAATGTCCATTTTTTCCTTTGCACCCATCCATGCAATAGCTTTGATTAGACGTTCATTGGCTGCATCCTCACCTGCAACTTATTCTTCTCATTCATCCTCAGCTTCGCTTTCTGAATCGCTAAGATCTCCCGCACTGGCCGTGCGTCTTTTTGTTGTCTCCATGTCTTCGAGTCTGGCTCGTAAATCTTGCATCTGTCTCTCTATGGTTGGATCTGCCATCTACCTGCCTCTTCTTTTCTACACCTCCCTATCCTCTATATTGGGTGACTGTCTATCTCTCCTTTGCGGCATGGTGAATTTCCCTTTTCTCTGCTACAGAAAGCAAAGAAATTTTCTTGCTCTGATACCACTTGAAGAAGTCACGCTCCCCGGTGCACGTCCGTTCACAGGATCCTCTTCTTCCTCAGCCTGAAGAACTCAAATGTTCTTCTATTTCCCTATCGGGAAATCTTCACCCACAGAACTCTCGCTCGATTCCCTTTCTTTTCTTATCGGAGAATTGGACTTCGCGACTTCGTGATGTCAAAGGTCGATCACTGGGCTCTCTAATCCTCGAGATCCAATGGTCAATCAATGATGACTTTTCTCTTCCATCTATTGGAATTTTCTCTATCGTGATTTTGCTACTTGTGATTCCAAGCAACTCGGTTCTTCGACTTTTGATGCCTGATGCACCAAAATTTCGATGCACGTATGAGTTGTCTCTTTAACTCCCCGTCACTTCTATCAGGATTTCAGACTTCGCGGGATCGTGAATCCTGATGTCAATGTCTCGAAACTTCTCGCTGCGAAACCCCGATGACTTATGCCACCTGTCTTCCACTCTAACTCTTGTGGTCCCACACAACTCTCCCGTCGGGATATCGCGTTTCGCGATTCCAAGCTACAAAAGTATCCAGTCTCCGAAATCTCCGATGCTCCAAACCCTGACTTCTTTGGATTTTCTGACACGCACCCCAATTAATGGATGGTTCTGAGCTCGTCGGGATATCACGGATCACAATATTTCAATTCCTATTGTAATACTTTGGAGGTTCGATCTATGAAACCTCGATACACAATATACATGTAGATCCAATGGTCCTCGCTGACTTGGATCAACGCTCTATCTGTCCTGAGCTTAAACCTTTGGGAATACACCACTGTATCTCCCTTGCACAACCATAAGATCTGATGGCTCATGAAGATTTGCAGATTCTCCTAGGAGAATACTGACCATCCATTCCTTTCGGATGAATTTTGTGAAAGGATCAAGTGTTCTTTTCCACAGAACTCATTCGCCTGCTTGCAAACTTTCGACTCTTCCCTCGAACTTCAAATCACAACTTGTTCTCATTGTTCTTCAACAAACTCAAGGCCTATCCTTCCTGACCTTTTCCCACAGCTTTAAGTCTTTAGAAAGAAAAATCCTTTGCACGCACTCCTTGCGGAAATCCTTCAACCACGTCTAAGTGTTGAAGCTCCTCGACACTAGCAGTAACAGTCCTTCAATATTTTACTCAGGTTCACAACCTTAAGGCTTTTATCTAGCCTGCACACTCCTTTCACGGCTCCTGTAACCCAAATTCACTTCTGGTTGAATGAGAATCAAAGTTATCTCTATTTGAACCCTCTGTCAACACACTCCTTATGGACAATTTGACTGCACTCCTTGCAGGAACTCTCTAGCTCAAATAGAAAAACAATTGAAACTCATTCCTTCTTCCTTTCAGATTCCAAAATCAACATGAAATCACCTACACAGCAATAAAGCAAATGCATACCAGGAAGTAAACATCAAATGAGCATAGTCATCAGTACACAAAGAACAGACACAAAACCATGAATTTGAATCAAAGCTCTTCTATTAATTCAAATATCAGTACATGGGTGTTCTTTACATAGTTCTCTGCTTGCTCTTTTTCCTAAATGCTCCATCCTAATGATACAATGCACCATGAGGGTGTCTATATCCGTTTTTCCCTCCTGGTTTCTAAAATTGTCTAGTCTAGAATTAATTTCTATCTAACTGCATTAACTATCTTAAATGTCGTCTATCTACTAAAGGACAAGAGTTATCCACTCAAGGTCCATTGAAATACACAAGTGTGTTTCATCTTAAATGACTCATTTAAGATCGTGCAACAACTTCCAAGGCAATTTCAAACTTTGTGTTGGCTTATCCAACTGTCTTCCACTTCTGCGCTGGCTCGCTTGATGTGTTGGCGATGCCCCTGCATCAAAAATCCTCTGGCGGCCAAAGGTGTTAAGACGCAGAAGCAAACTGTCACAAGGCTAGTGGATAAGGTATGAAAATGCGGTTGATAGAACACACAATGGTAATGTCCTTCGATGTAAGTTTAACGAGCCCAAAGAAGGTAAGCTTGGTGGTTTTTCATATTTAGAGAATCTGAAAAAGCATAAAAGGAGACTCCGCTGGGGTACCTTTTTTGAGAATAGTCTAGTCAGTTCGAAAAAGTGGTAAACTAGCACCGATTAGACGTCAATTCAAAACCATTTTAACGAGTGTGACAAGGACAAGATCACTCGACCATTTTTTCACTTTTAAGGAGTCTGAAAAAAGATTAACTATGGACTCGATCAGGAATATTCTTCTGGACCAATTTAACGAGTGTGAAAGAATAAGGTCACTCGACGATCTTTTCAATTTTAGGGAGTCTGAAAAGAGCTTAACTATGGACTCCGTGGGGGTTTCTTTTTCATAAATTAAGTCCCTCGGGCATGAAAAAGAAAAAAAATTATACCTAAGAGTACTCTTCTAGAGAATGGGAATTACCTTTGTTCGTACAGTTGACCGTCTGGACCAAAAAAGGGCTAAACTACTGTCGGACAGACGTGACTTCAAATTTCATTTTAACGAGTGTGAAAGGCCACAAGATCGCTCGGCAATATTTTCATTTTTAGAGGGTCTGAAAAGGGCTTAAAAGGAGAACCATTATTTTTGGGAGTCCTAAGGGTGAGACAAAGAGCGAAAAATAATCATGTAAATGAGGCTCAAACTCATATTCAGGAAAGACTATATGGACTCCCGAGCCTATAGTGTTTTTAAAAACGACATGGACACCATAATGCAACCAGGACCTACCTAGGGCATCCATGTTCTAGTAAGCTCTACCACCAAGTTGTGACACTTCTAAAGAAAATATGATGGTTCTATGTCACAACCTGATGGGATCGATCCTATAGCAGAGGAAAAAGACAACGAGGCACAAAAGTCAGGGTGGTAACCTAACCTATATGCTCAAGTTGATTTTTGAAATTTTTTATGGACCATCAATATTTTCTCAAAACTCAAAAAAAAAGTCCCAATACCCGATCAAATCCCTCCCATATAAATCCTGAATCACTCTAAATGGTTTTTGGTATAAAGAAACTGATAAGGGAGGCAAAAAAAGTGACAAAAAGAGGCCAAAAAGTCTATAAATAGAAGCTAACAACTCATTATCACCATTGCTGATTTGGAAATTGACTCTGGAGCCAAAAGACCCCCTTTGCCAAAAACAGTGATTCTGAGAGCTACAGTGGACGAAACAAACTTCTGCTTGGACCAAGTAAGTACAAACTCCCTTATCTAGCTATTCAATACTTCAATTTCATTGTTTAGTTTATTTTTTGGGTGGGCGTCGACCTTAAAAAGGTTGGCCCTAGGTACACGTGGTCTGTCTCTAGACAGGTCGCGTGTACAGTCGAGCAAATTAAAGTCTGCCCGCATGTACACACAATTGTCGCCTCTACAGCCAGCGTGTGCCCCCCTTTTGTAATGAAAAAGAAAACTAAAAGAAAGTACTGACCCTCCTTTACCTTTTTGTGTTGGCAGGATGTATGTCCAGTGGAGGGAAAGGGAGCATGAGGCAATCGGTGAGTTGGTTACAACACATCCGAATGTCGTGGCCATGTTAATGCAATGCGGTTTACTAAAATTATTTCTATGTCCATTCATGTGTGCACAACCAAGGCTACTGAATACCTTGATTGACTACTGGCACCCTAATGCAGAGGATTTTATGCTAGAGGGGCAATCACTGGTGCCCACCACCGAGGATATCTAATTTATGACTGGGCTTTCAAGGAGAGGGGAACCAGTAAACTTCCGAGCGTTTCCTGTGGGACCGAGCAAGATCTTAGAATTGATAGCTGAGCATTGTGAGGCTAGGACTGACCGTGGGGGCTCCCAGGTACCTATTAGTAAGATTACTAGCTTAGCACTGTAGACTATATTTTTATTGATTGGGTGGATTACTGGCTCAGCAACCTTGCATCAAGTGTCTCGCGCGCAGATGAACTGTGTCATCCAATGCATGAATGCACAGATTTTTGATTGGAGTACCACACTTCTCGAGTGCATGAAGAGGCAATTGACAAATTGCCAACATCGGACACAGAGGAACTTCAGGTTCGGGACCATCTTATGCTCATTCTTTTTTGAGAGAATTCTGAGTTTTAGTCCTCAGGTTGTAGTACGAGGAGATTAGGCCTCATTCCCTGTAGTGTGTAGATGGGAAGTATTACGGCTGCGATAGGGTGGTGGAAGGACCGTTGAGTCCTTCAACGATTATTTCTTTGCGTGGTTGTCACGATAGATCCATGTGATTGACGACTACCCATATGCAGGGATAGATTTTTCTAGAGATCCTGAGATACCCGTGCCTCTTGGTGAGGAGTGAGGGGAGATGGGTAAGTCTCCACCTTTTGTAGTTTTTTTGTTTGCATATGTAATTTTTATGTAATTTTTGTTATATATATCATTTTTTTGTATGCCAAAGTATTTGACAGATAAACATTTGTTGTATGCAGATGTGGGACCCATGTGACCTACCGATTATGCACGGAATAGGCGTCGTCCATGGCTAGAGACCACGACTGCCACCGCTGGGGGAGCAGTAGTAGCAGGGAACCTCCCAGCCAAAGAGGCTGAGAGAGTACTTAGACGGGTTGAGCGGAACTTCACTGCGCTCACTCGCACAGTCCCGATGGCAGAGATAGAGGACCTGCCACCATCCATGCAACCTCATGTAGTGGGGGCACCTCGGACATGGGTCCAATTGTTTAGGCACTTAGCCCATGCTGTGGATGATTATAACAGGGCCCATAGGCCCTGAACCTACTTATACTTTTTATGTTCCACGAGCACCTACTTGTATATATTTTTTGAGGGCATAAGCCCGGTGACTCGTTACTACCCATTTTTGAGGCGATTGCGTCCGTCTATGTACTCTGGTTATTTTATGATGTTATATATGGTTTTTATCTTTTGTGTCTTATGGATTTTGTGTGCAAAAATGTATTTACATTTTTATGTCAATGTTCTTTCATATGTGTGCAAGATGCCAATCTAAAATTTGATTAGCTAGAGTATTTGTAATTTGGTTTAATCTCCTAAGAACATGAAAATATGTAATATAATCAAAGTTTCATTCTAAGAGACATACCCTAAGTAATCGTCGGTGTAAAGTTGGATCATGAACCCGGTATACTCTGTTTAGCTGTGACATAACCAGTTGAGCATTGAGATAGACCCGGAGATGAGAGATACACAATGAAAAAGTGTCACGAAGCAACTCAATAACTGCACTATACTCGGCGACATTATTTGTGGTGTCACCTAAGAATATACCTTCGGAAGATAACAACTGGCCCTGAGGCATAAAGATTACCCAAGCTATAGAGGCAAGCCTTCGCGTGTGTCAACTAGCACTGTCTGCATACCCAACGAACACCTCGGAATCACTTGACATCTGCCATATTGACGAAAGATAACATCAATGTCACGTCCATAACACTTAAAAGAAACTTAAAAATTAATAGTACAAAGACTATACATATGTTACAGAAAGTTACCCACAGTGACCTGTCTATGAGTAATACTTCTTGAGATAGAGCCCATTTCTAGGCTCTGCCAAAGCATTCCCTTCAAAATCAACCAAATGATAAGAACGCTTTTTTAATACCTCTTTTATAATGAAGGGTCCGAACCACATGGGTTTAAACTTTCTTGCCCCCAGGGGGTCCTTATCTTGGTCATAGACTAGGACAAGGTCGCCCTCAGAAAAAATCTGAGGATGAACGGACCTATCATATTGACACTTGACCTTATGTTTGTGAGCCTTATTGGCCAGGGCTGCATCGCGATGCTTCTCATCGAGCTGCGCAAGGTGTACTAACCGTTCTTCAAGCAGAGAAGTGTCTAGCAATAACTATATTGCCAATTTTAGAGATGGGATTTGGCATTCAATGGGAAAGACTGCCTCCAGCCCATAAACGAGTTGAAAAGGTGAGAAACCGGTTGCAGTCTTAACAGATGTTTGGTAAGCCCATAATGTCGAGTATAACATCAAATGCCAATTTGACTTGGCTAAGTTGATAATTCGTTGTAGAATAGTCTTAAGAATTTTTTTTACTGCTTCCACCTTCCCATTGGCTTGGGGGTAGTAAGGTGATGAATTCTCCTGCCGTAACCCAAGCTTTGATGTTAATTTGGTCATCATTTGGTTCTGAAAGTGAATTCCATGGTCAGTGACAATCTCTCTTGGGACGCCGAACCTTGCTATGATCTGGTTGAATAAGAAGAGAGCTGCAGTCTCTCCATCATCTTTAAACATTGGCATAGATTTGACCCACTTAGTGAAGTAGTCAACAACTACGATGATATAGCGGTGCCCCCTTGCTAATGGGGGGTTGCATGTAGTGTAATCAATCCCCCACTTAGTGAAGGGACCAACTGTGATGACAAAAAACATAGGAGTGGGATGTACCCTCATCTTCCTAGAGAAGATTTGGCATAGATGGCACTTCTTGGCTGATTCAATACAATCTTTGATAAGTGTCGGCTAGAAGTAATCGGCTCGTAGAATATTTTGGGTTGTTGCCAACCCAGATAAATGACCACCACAAGCTCCAGTATGGAAATTGTTGAGCACGACGATGGCCTCCTCATGAGTGAGACATTGATGTAAGATGTAGTCTACAGCTCTCTGATACAATGTATCATCGAGTATGAGATAATTCTTAGCATGATGGCGTATCCGTCGACGCTCGTCACGAGAAGAAAAGGTGGGGCATTTCAAAGTCTGGAGATAGATAAGTATATATCGGTACCAGGGATCTAAAGATGCAATAAAAAACATATCTCCCTGGATAGGTGATTCCTCAAGAACAACATCACCTGACTCAACTGGAAGTTCCGAAATAAGATCTGTGAATACCAATGACTTCTTGGACTTGGATGAAATGAAGTCTAAGTCAAATTCTTGGAGGATGACTATCCATCTACTGATTTTTCTGCCTATAACTCGTCATGTCAACATGTATTGGAATGGATTCATGACAACAATGATGGTGGTCTTGCGAAACAGAACATAGTGATGGAACTATTGAACAACATCAACTTTTTCCAACGCAAGTTTTTCGATATGAGAGTAATTGATTTTCGGTCCTACGAGGCCTCAACTTAGGTAATAGATCATGTATTCTGAGAATGAATTGTCTTGCTGAACTAAAACCATGCCAATGGTTGACTCTACAACAAATAGATATAATAAGAAATATTTGTTATAGTTAGGTGGCCGTAGTATAGGTGCGGTTGTGAGGGCATGTTTTAATGCGTCGAAAGAGCGTTGAGCGGCTTCATCCCAGAAAAAAGGGACGTCTTTCTTTAGTAAATGCATAAATCCCTTGGTGATTTCCACATAGGTTGCGATGAAGCATCGTAAGAAGTTCACCTTGCCTTGTAGACTCTGAAGTTGTAGGATTGTCCATGGGGGGGCAACTGGATTATTTCCCCCACCTTAAGAGGATCGACCATGATCCCTGTTGTTGATATGATGAAACCTTACAATTGTCCTGATGTTACGCAGAAGTTGCACTTGTTTGGATTCAAGCAAATCTTAAAGTAGCGACAGCGTTCGAAGATTAGTCTAATGTGTGTGGGATGATCCGTTCACTTGCGAGAGAGTGACGCTAAATCATCTAGATAGGCCTCGACTATATGCTTGAGGTCATGAAAAGAAAAATACATGGCCCGCTGGATTGTGGCTCTAGCATTTTTAAGGCCAAAAGGCATCTTACGATATGCGAATGTACCCCACAGACAATTGAATGTCGTTTTATGCTGGTCTTTAGGTTTCATTTGGATTTGATTATATCCCGAAAAACCGTCCATGAAAGAAAGGGCTTCACAACCGACGCATTCATCAATGATATCGTCAATGAATGGTGTTGGAAAATTATCTTTGGGAGATTCCTTGTTCAAATCATGAAAATCTGTACATACACGAATCGTGCCTTATTTTTTATTTCCTGGCACAGGATTGGACACCCATTGAGTCAAATGGATAGGCTAAATAAAACCTGCCTTTAGCAATTTCTCAACCTCAATCTTGATGGTTGCTGCTTTCTTGGGATTAACTGGATGAATTTTTTGTCGAACAGGCTTGGCATCAGGATACGTTGTGATTTCATGTTCAACTATTTTTAGATCGATACCTGGCATTTCCTCATAAGACCAGGAAAAAACATCGCAAAATTATTTGAAAAGATCTGTGTAAATTTGAATCTCTTCGAGGGAGCAATCCGCTCTGACGAAGACATTCTCCACAACACCAGGGTTTCGGGAGATGTTGATGGGTATAGTTTCAGCGATAGTCGCCATATTGCCCTCAACATAAATTTCCTGTGTAGCTAAGAGATTAATAGGACATGGCTGATCTCCCGTCATGGTAATGGTGAGTTCTCTTGCTTTGATTCGGCTTAACTCTGGGAGAAAATATGATCTGTGATGAAGAAATTCCCAAGGTTTGTCCGGACTAGTCATTGATTTGATTACTGCTTCGTCAGAAGGCAAGACTAAGTCTAACGAATCGATGTTAGCGAGAGAACCCTGAGCCCAAATAGTCTCTAGAAGTGGATCTAACTCTTGTGTAGGAGTCGAATCAAGGTTAGCTGAAGCTTTCTGGACTACAGAGTAAGCTACCTCAGTGGAAGACAAGGGCATGGACATGCCTGAGTGCCCTGTCTCATCTATCATGGCTGATGGGGAAGGAAGAATCCAAGGATCCTCAAAGTAAGTCATGCGGAACAACGAAACTTGAAAAATATCAACCTTATGGTGATTAGATATAAATTTGATATCATCGTGAGGAGGTGGGAAATCGAAACTACCCATCAAGGGTGGGCACAAACCAACTCCTACGTTAATGACACCTAGTTTAGGATTATCAATCATCGAGACCGTGGATGCCCCCAAAGCTAGGTCAGGTCTGGAGAAAGAAAATTGATCAATGGTCACTATCCGGCCCTCATGTGGAAACAAAAAGACTTGGAAAACTATAGCAACCACAACTTGCATAACATAAGTCCAACTCCATCCTAACAAGATATTATAGTCGAGGGGAGCATCGAATACCTCTACTTCGACACACACAGTTTTCCCTCCTAATTGCACAGGCAAAGAAGGAATGATGCCATGTGGTTGGAATGAAGGACCGTCGAAAGCAGTGAGGAGAGTAGGTGATGGAGACAAAATGGGCTGGCTGATGGATTTCCAACATGTTAACGACATAATTCATGTCGAGGCGCCCTCGTTGACCACCGTGTTGAAGATATTCCGAGTAAAATTTTTTGTGGGATGAGCCACTACTATCTGAAACACTATGTGGTAAGGCAGACGAGGTTTTAAGTCAGTTGTATCTAACATGATGGTGCCCGGATTACAAGTCTTAGTAGATCCCAAAGCGGTTAACAAGGATTTCCTCTGAGCAGGGTAGCTTTGGAGGACCTCCAAAGCAGACATCACACAAGGGGTTTGTGATAAATCCTCCACCACAGAGAAATTCTGGGTGTCCCTTGCGTTTGGGTTGTGAGAAGCTTTTTTAAATGCACCCTTTGGATTGCGTGTCATTGTTTCTCCCAATGTCTTCTCAATCTGTAGAGGAAGAGATGGGAGATCAACTTCTTTACCCTTCTCATAAGCACTTGGTTTACTATAGTCGTGCTCTCTAGTTGTTATGAAATCATCACCCCTAACCATATATACATTCACGGATGAGGGATTGTTTGGAGGAGGGAAGGTTTCTCGGCTGCCCCCTTTTGTGCTTGTAGAGGCTTGAGTTAGATTTTGCCTGTGTTGAAAGGGATTAGTCAACACTGCTTGTTGTTGTTGTGTGACAAACTTTTGGGCCTCTACAAGTCGAGGAAAAAGATGGGTTGGGTGGTCTTCCGCGCAGAAGTTACATGGATACCTCACCTTCTGTTTTTTTTTGTTGTCCCCGCCAACATTATCAGTGGGTTTTTTATCCCCTTTACCCTTCTTTCGTTCTTTTTTCTTCCCTTTAGGTTGCTGGGTGGCCTTTGGGTTAGTCGAGTGCATGGTCTGTACTTCCGACGTTTGGGTAGGGGGAGAAGCCAAAGCAGTAGTTTGGCTGGTCATTGTGTGTTGTATGGATACCTGTTTCAACTATTTTGTCAATTGCTCAGTAGGCTTGGTTTGTACTGAACCAACAATACCATAGGCATGTGGTCCAGCTCTCTGTCTAGATTTATCCAGTATCGAACGTGGCGCATCTGGTGTATAATAAACCAGACTGAGAATAGATGAGCTCAAACTATTGAGCCCTCATGATGGCATATTCTTCGGAGAAAACTCTGGATGTCGCGACATCTTTGGATAACTGTGGGACCAAAGACTTAAGGAACCACTCAAGTAGGAATGCTGGTGGGACTGGTACTTTGATTAGACTCTTCCGACATCTCCACTCTCGGATATGATCAGAGATATGGTCCGCTGTTGTCTATTTGAAATTGGCGAGCAGCTCTATGCCAGCATCATATCTCATAGGTAAATGGAAATGGTTAAGGAAGGCCATCATCAGTTCGCCAAAAGAAGAGTGTCTTGAGCGATTGAGCTCGATGTACCATTTTGCGGCACTCCCAATAAGAGTACGTTGAAACAATCACAATTGTACGGAGTCATCTTTCAATGAGTTAGATGACCACCAAAGATGAAAGGTAGTCACATGATCACCTGGATCTTCATTAGGCTTGGCCTCAAACATTGGAATGTCTGAAGGCAACTTCGTCAGCATAGGAGGCCAACGTGGATTGCAACAAATAGGATCATTTAACAACCTTGTCAAATCTAGCAAGTGTAAAGTCGCCAGGAATGGTAGTTTGGGTTGTTGTTGATAACCTGGGAAAAAGGGTCCTGAAGTTTGACTGGCACCAGGTTGCCAGGAAAAGGTTGGTTTTTGGCCTAGATTCTGGTAGAAACCATGGTCCTCACCAGCATAAGGATTTTTCATCTGTGGAGACATCATTGGTTGATTTCCCGAAAAGGACATAGAGTGTTGGGCATGCATTGTATTTGAAGGACTTTGGGAAGGATTACCCCATGTTGGTCCTGCGGGGAGAGGCATAGAAGTTTGTCCAGGGTTCCATTGACTGTTGAAAGAATTACCCCAGAATGACATTCTGGAGGAGGGAATGGATCCTTGTACTGAATTCCAAGGTCCTGCTATGTGTGCCCCCTGTGCAGGAATAGTACCCTGCGCAGGAGTAGATTGTCCAAAAATGGGGTTGCCCATAGACGAGAAAGCGGCTGATGAGAAAGTGTTGTTACCAAACGTTTTGTTCCAAGAAAACGGTGTTGAACCTACCAATATATTGTGCGAAGGGAGTCCCTGACTCCCTGCTCCAAATAAACTAGTGTGTGTAGGTTTCTCGACGGACTACTGATGCAGACCACCAAGCGAAGGAGACGAAGGAGGGATATGACCTCCTGCATAAGGAAAAGTGTTAAAAGGGTTAGGAGTGCCCCCAAGTTGACCTTGCAGAGGAGTGCTAGAGCTCCCTGCCCCCAAACCCAAAGTCTGTAAAGTGGAGTAAGTTAGTACAGGACTTGTTCCCGAACTATGCATATCGTATGAAAGCGGAGGGCCTGTCGCACTAGGTGTGAAGGGGGTTGTGTCCACCTCCATAGATGGGGTTGGTCCACTGTATGACGTAGTTGCGGCCAAGACCATGGTTGCTCATACCGACGACGATAAGTTAGGATATTACTCTCCTATTGTGGCAACTGTGATGGGAATTGACGAATTCCCAAAAGGAGTAACACCATTTGTTTCCATTGTTGTGTGAGGCACTGTCTAGCGTTTCTGAAATTGGATTGGTACAATAAACAGTGCCAAGATATCAGTGGTTGGGGTTTCAACTGAGCCAAGAGCGGTTGGTTCAAGGTTCAAAATGGTTGATTCCTCTGGGAGTTGTTCGGGCACAAAGGTTTGTAACTCGGTCACTTCAAAAGATCCTTATTGGTCTAGCTTCCACCTTAAAGGTGGCAGGGGTGGCTCTAGTGTAACTAGCGGCAGGCCAAGAAGCCTTCGTGACCGGTGGAGCTCAGGATCCTCCACTGTGTGAGAAGATCCAATACATGCTAAGGTATTCTAAACATTCAAAACTAACACACACTAAAAAAGAATCCCTTAAGAGATAAGACAAGCAATCACTAAACTTATTTGGAAGAACAGTTACAACAACCAACACTAGAGAAACTTACCGGTGCAAGTGAAAATCGAACACAAAAGAACCCTCTGGGTATACTCTGCAAAGAATGGCCCGATGTCTATCCTAGGTACCACAATATACCCCCGCAGTCACCTGTGTATGTCCCTAAAAATATTGGCAACTAGGTTGCCAGCACGCAAACAGTCACTAGGCATGTACAGTCGAAAGTCGGGTAGACCACAATGAGCAGGGTATCAAGACCGAAACCTGTCAAGGGTATCGAGAGAAAATTGTTTGGAAGACAACTGAGGACCTCGAATGGATTCAAGACCCACGAAGCCCCATGGAAAATGAAAATGATAGAATCCCAAAACAAGCCCTCTATATGTGTTCTCCACTACGATTGGTTCGGCTTTGGAGGGGTTATCTCCTCTACCTTTCTGCACGCAACCTCATGTTTATCCCCTATGTTAGAGGGGGGTTCCAGATAAATTCCAAAAAACTAGACTTATACACTCCCTATCTCAGAATCTAATGTTTGGTTTTGAATGGCCTTGAAGAGTTTCCTCTCCAACCTAATCCAAGGCCCTAGTCCTGAACTAGTTTGTGAACCCTACAAACATAAAAGTCTAGTAGATTTTAAAATTAGCGTTGCTTTTATGGATTTGTATTACTTCAAGGGGTATTAGGGTGAAACTGATGATGTGTAAAGACGAAAGCAAAAATGAATGAAAAAAGTTGGAAACAAAAGACTTTTATTAAATGCAAAATTTCAACAACTTTTCACAAAGAAAGTTTTTTTTTTTTTTTAATTTTCTAAGATTTTATACAGCCAACTCAAAGGAATTTCGCTTGACTACGAGCTACTTATGATCTAAGTGAACTGCAAAAAAACTTACGAAATAAAAGACTTTTCCCTAGCTAATGATGTGGAAACACACTCTACAACCAAAGAGGAAAATGAAAAGAGATTTATTTATTTATTTAAGTGCTAGTAAAGAAACAAAGTGAAAATACCGACAAGCAAAAAACCAAGAAAAAAAATTATGGATTAAAGCACAGATCACAAAGAATCAGATTGAAGAATCACACAAAAGCAATTGAACAAACAATGATTCTCACGCTTGTCTAAAAACCATAAAACAATTTTTTTTTT
>JZKD02S2312907.1:490059-504234 GCA_000966675.3 Picea glauca
TGATCAAAATCTCTCCCCAGACATGGAGTCTGTGCATCCATCCTTGGGCTCCAAAGCCCCACTAAGGTCCAAACAAGTCATCTCCTCATGAATACCTGTCCACCAAGAAAGGTCTTGCAAAGACAAAACATTACGCCATCCAAGGGTCCATAAGTCACAAGAATCATGCCAAGTAAGCCACATATAATAATTAAACCACCTAAACATGTGCATCAAACCCCCCTTTTCAAAATAAAAATATGCACAAAGACCTTATATAATTTGTCAAATTTAGGTGTGGGAGGGGTGTTAAGGAATCCTATTGGGTTAATAAATCCCCAAGTAAAAGGTGTTTCCCAAAGGAAATCTATTTAATCCATATGTGAATATGAGGTGCAGTGGGGTAAGGATTTTGGTCATAGGGTTCATGACATAAAAGGGTTCATATTGTCTCATTTAGGGGTGCCTTTGTAGAGGGTGTGCTACACCTTTGTTTTCAATGCAACTTTTTTCCAAGCCCATTTATTGCCATTAATTAATTAAAGTCCAAAAAATGTGGGTACTATAAGACATGGAAAGAAAAGAGTACCAAAACATCACTTGAAGCTTAGGTAAACCAAGTTTCATATGTATGGAAAGAAAGGGACATTGCATAAATGCACCTCCTTAACAAGTGGGACATCTATATAATGCAAGTTTTCTTTTGTAGGTCTTTCAATTATTTAGGAGAAACACTTCATTGTTCTCAATACCTCTTGGGTGAGCATATGTAAGGTTTATTATTTCCTTTTATATTTTTCTATCTACATTTCCCTCTGGGACTTCATCCCCTTCTTCCCATGAAATTAGGTATAATCCCTTCTAGGGTTAGTGCACCCGAAAATCCCAAAATATGGGGAGACACAAGGGAAGAAGTATGGACAGTGATAAGTATGATTAGGAATGGTAAATGAATCTTCAAGGAACTCCCCAATAGAACCCTATTCTCAAGGGTAACCAACTTACTAGGATGGAATGACACCCACCAAGGTTAAATAAGGAAAAGAGTATAATGTATAAGAAAATGTTATATAATTAAGAAATAATTATTTGCAACATATTCAAATGATTTAATTATTAGGGTGACACTTACCATGATACTAGATTTATTACCTCATGAAGAAAGACCTATTGTCCTCTAGGTTTAGGTTAGTGTGATGGATGTTTCTCTATTGTTGGTGATGTATGGTGGTGCATATATGAATAGGAGGTTCCCTGTGGGGCTATGCTAGTCAATATATCTCTTGACACTCCATGTATACTACCCGCAGGCCTCGAGACATGATATCCTTAGTTACCCCTAGTATGAGGGGTTAACAATAATGGTTGGAGGGAAATCCTCTAATGTATCAGAGGATTTTGTGGTAACTCCTTTGATGTATATCAGAAGAGTTTACATTAACTCATCTGAAATCTAAATATTTGACTAAATTTTTTCTCGAGTGCTTAAATTTGAAATATCCATACTTAGCCAAAGTATGCAGGTTGAAGAGCATGTTAGAGTGGGAGGAAGAATCCATCGAGAAGGTACAAATTGAAGAGTTTTCAAAGCCAAAAATAAAGGGGACCAATTTTCTTGGAGGGGGATTTGCAAGTAAATTACAAGAAAATGGAGGGTTGTTGGTTCCTAACACAACACATGTATTGGGCACAAATGTGGATGACATAAGTGATGAACATTTTTCAGAATCTTACATGGGTGGATTAAAACAAGACATTAAGAATGATATTTTCTTAAGACATTCTACAAATATTATGGAAGCTATGCAATTTGCTCATCATATTCAAGCAAAAAATAAGGATACACACAAGTCTATCATTGGAGAATACACAAAAAGTAGAGATCATTTTGGGGTTCATAAGATAAGTGTACCTCAACTAGCAAGGTTGACACCTCAACAAATGGATGAAAGAAGAGAAAAATGACTATTAGTTGTGAGAACAAGTATAGTAAGGGGGTGCAGTGAGAAGGAATTATTCTACATAGACTATGAATATGAAGAAGACTAGGAATTAGAATTGCCACAAGATCTAGATATAGAAGAGACCACTCCAACAATATCTTGTCATGCATTGGTTGGCATCAGTACTCCACAAAGCCTCAAGATACAAGGATACATCAAAAATAAAAACGTAACAATATTGATTGATTTTGGTAGTATCCATAATTTGATCATTTACAAATTAGCAAAAGATATCAATTGCTTTGCATATCCTACACCCAAGTTTCAAGTAATGATTGCATATGGAGATACCATAAATTGTTCAGGGAAATGCCATATTATTAATCTCAACAAGGGGGATTATTTTCTAGATATCCCCATGATTTCCATCCAAATGGGGATTGTTGATGTTGTATTAGGGTTCCAATGGTTACAATCATTGGGAACAATGGCCTTTAATTTTCAAGATCTTTTCATGATATTTTCCTTAGAGGGAAATAAAATTGAGCTTAGAGGTATCCAAGGAAAATCCTCTAAAGTGATAAACTCTAATAGCATGAAAAAATTACTTGAAAAGGGACACTTGGGTGTAGTTTCACAATTGTGCTCACTTTATGTTCAAACATCTATATCATATGCTCCATTATACCTCCAAATAGTTATAAAAAATGATTCCAAGGTATTTGGTGAAATTCTTAAGGGTCTTCCACATGTTAGAGATCATGACCATGCTATTCATTTGCAACTAGGAAGTGTACCACCTAACATTAGGCCTTGCATGTATTCATATACACAAAAGAGTGAGATTGAGAGCATGATCCAGGAAATGTTAGAGGACAACATCATTCAACCTAGCCAAAATTATTTCTATATGGTGATGGTTACAAAAAATGATGGTTCATGAAATATATGTTGATATTATATACAACTCAAAAAAATGACCATAAAAAATAAGTTTCCTATTCTTTTCATTGATGAATTATTATATGAATTGCATGGAGAAAAAATATTTACTAATTTGGATCTTCATTTGGGATATCATCAAATCAGAATGAGGTAGGAAGACATTCGTAAAACAACTTTTAGAAAACATGAAGGTCATTATGAGTTTTTGGTTATGCCTTTTGGACTTACCTTCAACATTTCAAATCTTGATGAATTCTATTTCCAATACCTTCTTTAAAAAATTTGTGCTGGTATTTTTTGATGACATACTAATCTACAAAAAATCTTAGGAATACCATGTACAACATGTTGACAGAGTATTACAACTATTGGAAGAGAGAAAAATTTATGCAAAGCCTTCCAAGTGTTCCTTTGTGGTTCAAGAAGTGGAATATTTGGGTCATATTGTATCTCATGAAGGTGTAAAAGTGGACCCTAACAAAATTAAAGCTATGAAGGAATGCTCAATTCCCAAAATTTGAAGAAACTTAGAGGATTCCTAGGGTTTACATGCTATTATTATAAGTTTTTCAAGAATTTTGTTCAAATATCAACACCTCTAAATAAATTATTAAAGAAGGAAGCATTGTTTTAGATCTAAGAAACAACCAAATATTTTGAAAAACTTAAGGAGGCTATGTTTACTACTCCTGTCTTGGACACATTGGAATTTACAAAAACATTTATTGTGGAGTGTGATGCCTTAGGCCATGGAATTGGTTCCATTTTAATGAAAGAAGGAAGGAACCTTTCTTTTGAGAGAAAACAACTTAAAGGAAAAAAACTTAGTCAAACCCATTTATGAAAAACAAATGTTGGCCATACTACATGAAATTTAGAAATGACACCCTTACCTAATAGGAAGACATTTCAAAGTAAAAATAGATCATGAGAGTTTGAATTACTTCTTGGAGAAACATTTATATTTAGAAGAGAAACAAAAATGGGTTATGAAGATGCTAGGTTATTACTTTTAAATTATCTACAAAAAAGGAAAACATAATGTTGTGGTAGATGCCCTTTCAAGAAAAGAATAAGAAACACAAGGTTCACTATGTGCTATTTCTATTCCACAATATTATTGGGTGGGAGAATAAAGGATAGAATGGAAGTAAGATCAAGAGGTATGAAATATCATTCAAAAAATACATGAGGTACCCAATTCATTAGATACTTTTGTATGGAAGAATGATTTTTTATGGTATCATGATCACCTATATTTATGTAAGAATTTTCTACTCAAATTGAAGGTCCTTCTGGAATTGCACACTTCTCCTATAAGAGGACATTCATGATTATTGGAAACATACCAAAGGATCAAGAAGGAGTTTTTATGGGAAGGTCTTAAAATTGTTGTTCAAATGTTTGTGTCTGAATGTTTATGTTTCCAACAGATTAAGGGATAAACAATCAAGATTCCATGTCTCCTACAACCATAAGCTATACCAAGTCAACATTGGGAAGAAGTCTCAATGGATTTTATTAAAGGTTTACCCAAATTTGAAGGAAATATTTTCATCATGGTAGTAGTGGATTGAATGACAAAGTATGCTCATTTTTTCTTTGTTTCTCACCATTTTAAGGCAAGTACAGTAGTTGTAACATTCATGGAAACATTTCAAAAGATACATGAAGTCCCCAAGATTATTGTAAGTGATAGAGATCTAATTTTCATTGGAAATTTTTGGACTGAATTATTTTCTTGTTTGGGTACTCAATTCGCTCATATCTCATCTTACCAACCTCATTCCATTGGGAAAAGTAAGATTGTGAAAAAATGTTTAGAAGGATATCTTCATTGTTTTTATTCCTATAAAAATACATAATGGGTCAAGTGGTTTACCTTGGAGGAATGGTGGTACAAAACATCCTTCCATACTTCATCAAAAATTTGCCCATTTCAATAACTTTATGGATATCATCCTCCATCCATTACATCACCCTGGAAAGGGAATATAAAGGTTCAAGTAGTGGACAACTACATAGGGAACTGACAAGCGGTTCTCAAACTATTTAAGGACAACTTGGTTATGGCACAAAATAGGATGAAACAACAAGCATATCAACATCGTAGTGAAAGGGAATTTCAAGTGGGGGATTAGGTATTTCTGAGGTTACAACCATATAAACAAATGTCCCTCAAGCAAAAAAAGAAGGACACTAAATTAGTACCCAAATATTATGGATGATATAAGGTTTTACAAAGGATTAGAATTATGGATTAAAAATTGGAGTTTCCTCCATATTCATGTGCATATCCAGACTTCCATGTTTATTTCTTAAAGAAGGTAATTGAAAACAAGATCCTAGTCCAAACTATTTTACCAGAGATTAATGAAGAAGGAAAAATCATACTAGAACCAAAAACAAGTCTTGAAACAAGGATTAAGTAGCTAACAAATCGAGTAATCATGAAGTACCTCGTCAAATGGAAGAACCTACTAGTGGAATAGGCAACATGGGAATATGAGTTAGTCATGAAAAAACACTTGCAATTATTTAAGTGTTGAGGAAAACACTTGTTTGAAGGGGAGGGGCATGTTAAGACCTAGACAAAGCTCCATTTTATGTATAAAACCCCTTATTAAGCCCTAGATATTCAATTACTACATTTATAAAATTATAATTGCATCTCAGCTAGAACCCTTCATGGTACCATTTCATTATAAATGTACCCTTTGTCTCATATATATATATATATATATATATATATATATATATATATATATATATATACACACACATATATATATACTAAAGAGACCTAGTTTTAGGATCATATTATCACATCTCATATTTTATTCTAAATTGGATATATTGTAATATGATGTTTTTTCCTTGAAGTGGATTATATTCATTGACTTTTATCATTTTTAGGGAATTGTATCCTAACATGGGACCAATTGAAGCAAGTTACAGATATGTTCCAAATTCTTAAAATGTCATAATAAACCAGAATTACACACCATGTACACCAATGTGAGCATGGAACACAACTCCAAGATAGATAAGAGAGATAAGTTACACAATAACTCCTTAAAGAATATGAGAACCTCCAAATACCCTTCAAATATGTTCATACTTCACAATTCCATGACCTTAGTATTGACTACATAATCTCTATATATGCCTATTCACACATTGCACATGTATCCCCTTCATTATTAGGCCAACTCTATTACATAAACATTTACACATTACATGTACATTTATCCCCATATATTCCCCCTCCTTGGGCTCATATCATATACATTTAACCCCATATATTACCCCCTTGGGGTCATATCATAGTACCCTCCTTCAAAACTCTTTGTACTTAAAGATTTGTAGTTAAAGTATTACATGGGATGCTATGTTCAAAATGATTAAAATGTCATAATAAAATAGAAGTACACACCATGTACACCAATGTGAGCATGGAGCACAACTCCAAGATAGATAAGAGAGATAAGTTACACAATAACTTCTTAATTAATAGGAGAACCTACTCCAAATACCCAAATACATTCATACTTTACAATTCCATGACTTCAATAATGACCACATGATCTCTATATATACCTATTGACACATTGCATATGTGGCCACTTTATTATTAGGTTGTCTCTATTACATATACATTTATGCATTACATGTATATTTAACCCTATATATGCTCCCCATTGGGGTCATATCATATACATTTAACCCCATATATGCCCCCCTTGGGGTCTTATTAGTCAGGCATATTCAGGAGAAGAGAATTTCTTGGAAATAGTTTAAGAAATACTTCCAATGGAAGTACTTGTCAGAAGACTACTATGACAAGAAGGTGCAAGAATTTTTCAATCTCAAGCTAGGAAGCATGACCATGGAGGAGTACAAGATGAAATTCTTGGAGCATATGAGGTATGATTTGCAACAAAGAAGGTGTACCAGTGTGGTACAGTTGGATATGTCTCAAGAGATGAAGAGGGGTTGCAGAGATATATAGTTCTAACTAGGCAGAAAGTGCATTGGATAGAAAGAACACTTCAGGGTGTTTCTCTATCTTTGGTTCTTCTATGATTTCTTGGCTTAGAAGGAAGCCAAATTTTGTAGCACTCAGTATAGAAGAGGCAGAGCACATAGTAGCTAGTGTGGCAGTGTGCGAAGAAGTATGGCTTCAAAATATCCTTGCAAATTTATTTGGTTAGATGTTTAAGCCTACGCTTATTCATTATAACAATCAAAGTTGCATGAGAATATTGGTGAATCCAATTTCTCATGAAAAATCAAAACATGTAGAGATAAAATATCACTATATACGAGATATGGTGCAGAGAGGAGTTATTAGACTTCAATACATTTCTAATGATGATCAGACTACAAACATTATGACTAAGACATCATCGAGAGAAACATTTGTGTACTTCCAGGACAAGCTTGGTGTGGCAGAGAATGTCTCCCTCGTTTAGAGGGAGTGTTGATATTTGAAGCAACATCACGAGACATTTTCCCCAAAGGGTCCTATGTGGACTAGTAGGGGAGAATGTGGACTTCATACTAATGTGCCTTTGATGGTCAGATGAAGGAACCAATACATTGGTTTAATGCAGAAACCTCTATATCTCTTGAGGAACATTGGTTCCATGAGGGAACTTGATGCAGACCCCCTTCTCTCCTAAGGGTTTCATGACCTCCCGATCAAGGATATTCAATTCCGAGCCGAATTGGCTCTCTGAGACCCTTACGAATTAATAGAGACCCTTTTTGTCCTCTGGTGCAGGTTCTATGGCACCCATGACCTCTTTCTTCATGCTGTTGAACTTATAGGTTTCAGGTGCAATCTCCTCTCCCGTTAGCTCCTTCCCACATGTGACCTGTTGGCATAGGGGTAGACCCAGGGTTCAACACTTCAACAATGCACCAAAAAAACCCTAACTACCGACCCTTTCGACAACACCTGCAAATAAAATGAAGTCTCACCTAGGTAGATGTAGGGGGGTTGCATGAATCAAGTGTCTACAACCTAGTTGAGACATAGATCTGTGATCACAATGCCTTAACATAGAACTTAGTAGTTAACATTCATTAGTCTTTAATGCTTATTCACATCGTAAGTAAAACCTTAGTTACAGAACAACGTAGTATTCAACAAGATCTAGCAAATCTAAGCACTTAGCATATAGAAATATATTAGATCTAGCATTCGTTCATATCACTAAGAATTAAACATTCATCCAGAATAAGCACTAAGAAAATAAATACACAACCACATGAACAACATAGCACAAAGCACCATAACACAAGATATACATGGTTCACCCCAACGTGGGGCTACATCCCCCAACTCTTCATCTTCTTTATTATCTTCTTTTAATCCTCTTACATGCAAATAGCCACAAAAACAACTCTAAATAGGACATGAGATCTGTGTGCACCTCGCCAGATCCTCTATCCCCGAGTTAGGTCACAACACAAATCCTTCTTACACAATTTGCACACAATCTTCTTACAATCACTAACACGTAGCTCTGCAATTCTTAACACATAGTATGCATAAAGCCTCTAGCTCTGCATTAAAACGATTCTGCTAGGTCTCTCTTTCTTACATCACCTAGATATCTATTTATACATTACAAAAGGGGCCTAAACATGGGTAATACCCATGGGCCAACATCCCATACCCGTTACATAAACCCTAAACCCAAAAATCCCACAAAAGGGGGTGAGATCCTGTGATATCCGCTTCGCCTGGCGTTTCATCTTCGACTAGCCTATCGAAGTCCCAAAATTGGTCAAACATGACCAAGGTTCTCCAAAACTTGGTCGAGGGCTAACAGGCCCCCAACACTCACTTGTGACTCATCCTGAGTCACTTTGATTTGGGAAACTTTTCTTTAAAGGCCTCGAGCTTGGATCAAGTTGCTTCACTAGAGCCTCCTGCTCAAAGAAATCTTGGATAACTTTCTCGGTCACTAGTCCTTCCAATCATTGCTCCACCATGGTGAATACTTGTTCTAGCTATGCACCTTGTCCATCAATCTCTTCAAAAAGTGTGCAGGCTTCATCTAGCACTGGCTATAGCCTTTGGGTCACTTCCATGAATTTCTTTACTCTTGATGGCATGGACCTGTTTTTGAATGGTGGACTGTTCCTGGGACCTTTTCATCCTCTCTCCTGCTAACAATGGCTTCAATTATGCTTGAACTATCACTTCTTTTTTCTTTGCCTACTGGAGTTGTGTTGACGGGCAAAATTGACCGTCCGTCAACTGGGAGAGTGGAAACGGTCCGGGGTTGTCTAAATAACCCAAGCCGTTTGGGATGAACCACCCTGACAGGTTTAGCGGCTCTGTTAGCCAATCTAAGTCCTAAGAAAACAAAAGAAAACTACTCTAAATTAACTACTCTAACTAAAACTAACTATTAAAACTAATTAATAAAAACAAAACTAAATTATTAATATATATACAATTTACTATCTAATACTACACAACTATAATTTTATAAAATCAAATGATCACTTACTAACATAGTCAAATTTAATTACAAATGTACAATGTTTACAAATCACGGATTTGAATGAAAACCTGAAAAAATCATTTGTAATCTGTCCTAAGACAGCGAGACTATTGTTTTTTGATTTTTACGATTTTATGAAAAATAAATAAACTAAAAAAACTATCTAGACTAAATAACTAAAATACTAAATCTAAACTACACACATATCTAACTAAACTACTTAAATTATACTAACAAATTAACTATCAAATACTAAATAACAAACTAACCTGAAGTGATGCTTCATTTTTGTCCTGTGAATGATGATAAATTCAGTTGTTTGGTGGGAGGAAACTCGCACCAGATTCTCCACGATCTTCTCATAAATGGGAAGCTACTGTGCTCTTTAGATGTAGTTACAGGACAAACAAGACCTAAAAATTACAACAACCTTATGATTTACAAATCTTCATAGTTAGGTAAATCTGCATGCAAAGATCTATACAAAATGATTCAATTAATGAAGAAGAGAAATCTGTCATTCATTAACTGAGACAAAGTAATTGTTGCACTTTAAAAATAATGAAAGAGATCATATATGGATAACACATTAATCGAATCACATCAACCTGCAATAGATTACGATAGCTAAAGTAGTCTATAATCAACTGCAAACTGATACGAATAAAACTTGAAACAAAAGTTTGATATATTGAAAGCGAAAGCTATTACAAGATATCAACTTTCGTCTCAGTCTGAATCATAAATCCATAGTCTGGCTCTCCCATAGTGAGGATGATGATGAGTTTATTACAAAAATGAAAAGTATTTAAAGACCTTCCACAGGGTAAAACATCCCTGTGGAAGTTATCAAAACTGTTTACACAGATCTGGGAAAATATCCCAAGTTTCTATTTCTAACTCAAACTAACAACTTAAAAATAAAAACTACATCACACAAATATCTCCTATATTGTCACAGCATGCCCAAATTGACCATTGCAATTCATATGTACCTAAACAAGGACAATAATAGACAATATTAGAGGATATTTTGTTGATAAAATTGATAAAAATCTAATTCTAAAGACTAGCTACAGAATCATACGATTCTGTAGCTGGTCTAAATCAAACACAGAATCATATTAAAAATCAATTCAAATCTTAAAAAACATATTCAAATTATAAAAATTACTTGTATGCAAATTGAACAAACTAAATCGTATTCAACCAAAAGATAACAGAGATAGATACGCTCTGTTTAATTCGTTACCACCAATTCGGGTATACAAAATCGTATCGAACAGTAATGAAATTGTTTTCATTTCCAATTGAAATCAAAACCAACAGTTTTAACAAATCATATGAAATCGTTTATGTTTCCATATCCATTAACAGGAAACACAATCGAATCCACATGAAATCGACATAATCGTTTTCTCAAATTGATAGCACTATATTAAACACAAACAAACGATCCATGCTATTAGCAAATCAAATCAAAACTGGTATGTAAATTATCACAAACAAAATCGTAATCAGATCTATGGGATTTGTCAAACGTTCATTATTGCCAATTGGGGGCAGGTAGAATTGATTGATATTGAACGAAATCATTCTTGAATCAATTTCAAAAATGAACTATTAGCCGAGTTTTCTCATATGAATTCAACAGAGACAAAATCATTTTTGAAAATTAAAACCAATAGCGCAGTATCAAATCTACTTTCGATATCAATCTAACTCAAAACATGAATTGTGTTAACTCGAGACATGCATCGATCAAACCAAAACGAATCGAAACAATTTGTGTTTATTACAACCATTATGAATCAACACAAGTTCACGATTATAGAAAGTAGATCTTTTACATAGGTCAAAGATAATTAAAATTCAATCGAGAATACTAATTCAATGCAGAACAGAGTCGTTTTGATAAATCAAAATCAACAGAGGGTTTTGAGTTTATTAGGGGCAAACGAAACTAATTAAAATCAAACCAAATCGACTATCAAACAGAATTGATTCACAAACAAACCAAACCGAATAAAAACCAATGAATTGCTTATACTAAACCGGGAATGACAAAATCGCATAACCAAATTGTAACTATTTTTAATTTTAAAATGAATCTACTATACAGGATTAAACTATAACAAAATCATGAACATAACTAACCAAAATCAAAAGCTCTATTATACATTAATTCAAGCCACTCCTGAAACGAAATTAAAATTGAAAATCATACCTGGACAATATGAAATGGCTTCAATTATGATAGTTTGGAATTGACGAAAGTTGTAGCCGATTCAACATTCCTAAATATGATTGAACCAGTGGTCTTCTGCTTCTTTTCATTAGCTTGAAGCTTGTCCCTTTCTCTTGACAATACTGTAACTTGGTTTTCCAATGATTTGATTTTCGACTGTAATAAGGGCACGTCGGTATAGTAGCGCTCCAGCCACACATTACATTGAACACACGTTGTTTGCTTGGGCTTCAAAATGACAGTCGAGGGTTTGTTTAGATCACCGAGGATTTCACTTTGTAACTTGATTCCTGGGTAATTAGGATTGTTCTTCAGGCAAGGGGGTAAATTAGAAACAAAGTCATAGGGTGGCTCAGAGCATAGACCACGGGAATAAGGGTACTCTCCAGCTAGGAAGTGCTCGATATCTGAGTCATATTCTTCGCTGAGGACTATGGGATTTTGGTCAGCATTTGGCTTAGGCTTATTCCGGGTAAGTCTCGATATCAATCGAGCATTATTTTTACCTTTGCTATCGACAGTAGGGTTACCCTTGACCTTCTTACTCACAGGCTTCCTTACAGCCTCAAACTTGTTTGTTATGATGTCGATTAGGTCGATGTCAGAGTCCACAGAGGGTTTGGGAGAGGGTAGAAGGGCATGTAAAGGCACGGGTGGCCCGACCTTAGTCTCGCTGAACACAAGCTTGTCGATTTGGTCGGACTCTGAATCAGCAAAGACATTTCAAGAGAGAAACACTTGCCAATTATCACCGTGAAGGTTCAAATGGTGAACGACGATGAGTCTAATTAAGCCATGGTGAAACAAGCTGCTATCGGCCTTCTCGTGTTTGAACCTCTTATCCATTTTGTAAAGACTACGTTGGAAATAAAATGGCATGTTCAATGGATAACCCATGAAATTCATTAATAGTCGAAGGTGATAAAGAAAAACCAATCCATACCGACCCTCACAGGTCACAAATTGTTTAACCACTATCAAAAGGTCATGCCACCTAGGTTTAAGCATGGAAATAGGCATACCTTTTTCACAAGATGTGACTTTTTGTGATACAAACAGTAATGGCCATGGCACCTCATCAACTTTAGAGTTTTTAAACCATCGCTGGCCCATGACTGCTAATCCTATGGCAGAGCTAATGAACTCTTCACTGATTTCAAGCTGAATGTCACCTACTTTAGCCCTACACCCATCAAAGGTAAGGGTGAATTGTTGTGCAACAAAAAAATTGAAACCCTCGAACCTCTGTACAAACGTGAGCCAACCACTATCCTCTAAATCTTTCCAGGTGTTATCGAAGAGTAACAGAGATTGACTACCATTCGGCTCAATTCGCACCACCAGTGCCATAGAGAGGAGCACATGGTGAGCGATGTGAACGAGCTAGGGTTTGACTCACAACATACGCAGGAGTAGATTGCTCACAGACTTACTTGAAACTAGCAAGGGTGAAATAGGGATAGGGGTAAAAATTAATGACATATCGTGCGAAGGTGGTGGAGCTAGTTCATACATGCACGATAGTCATATCTACAGTACAACTGCCAATGAAAATAGCTATTCAACCCACTATTGTATGTGTGTTAAAACAACTGTCATTTAATCAACCAATGGAATCAATGGTAAGTGGATTAATCATCCGCGCGAGCAATTGTTATAGTTTCAAAACCATAGCAATAAATTAAAATCGCACCAAGGGTTTGGTTATATGAAACATGCGTTGTATGAAACGTTTTATACCAAGGGTTTTTCCACAACACAAATGTGTTTTCAATGTGCCAAGTGAATCGATCAAAGAACATATAAATCAAAATCACCAATGGATCATAAAATTGATCAAAAGAATATCACCACAGTCTTGTAAATGAAGTCTCAAATAAGAATGTCAAAAAGAATAATGATCTTGCAATCTTGTCAATTGCGTAACGATAAACAAATTCGAAAACACAATGAGCATATAAACAAGAGAGATCATAACAATCCAGTAATGATTTTTATGTGACTTCGTAAATCAATTTTTCACATTTTTAGTCGTGAAAACAAGAACAAAGGTAAGTGTGCAAATTCCTATAAAACAATAGTGTCGTTTTATTAAAGAGATTGCGACAAAATCAAAGCTTGCAAAACTCTGGTGTAGGCAGCTTATAAGATAGTAGAAAAATGTGAATTGTCTGCCAACAAGTTGTGACTCCAATGTCCTTAGTTTTGGGTCCTCTACAAGGTGCTCATAGGTCTACGCACTTTGATCCAGGTGGATATCGGGGGCCACCCACCTTTTCCAAATGGCTCAAAACAGTTTTCTGACCATTTTGGCAATTTACTATTTTTAGCAGGTTTTCACTTCCAGGGCCATTTTGAGGGCCTAAATGAAGTTTTTTCAAGATAGAGGTTCTCAATGATATCCAAAGGCATTATTGAGTCCCCAAAATGAATCTCCTCGATGATACCTTTCCAACGAGCTATCACACACCTAAAACGGAGATCGTATGCAAACGTTACGACCCCGGGAAGTTGATGCACCAACTTACCCAAACGG
>JZKD02S2312907.1:506024-562167 GCA_000966675.3 Picea glauca
ACTCTGTATTTTTACAGTCTCTGTACATTTCTTTCATTAATAGAAATCGTGTATTACTGTATATCTGTGTTTATGGTTGCATCTATGATACATTTCTATTATATTATTGAATATCCGCGATATCCCTGTGCATTTCCTTATTATATCTCCGCTCTCATTTCGTGCCGAAAATAATCCGGATCACACTTCGACTAAATTTCTTGCATTCTAAGGCCAATTCCTTGATTCTTTCTACTATGATCTGAGCAGTTTCTTCACTCTGATCGCACACTTCCTATGGAGTGCTTGGAATGGATTGCATTTCCAGTTCTACCACTCTTTATTAAAGATGTTGAATAGCTTCAATGAGCTTCTCCACTTGGCTCTCCACTATGTCTTCTTCTATCTGTGCAAGGCCTGGCATAGAGCAAAGTGCTCTAGTGACTACCTCCTTGACTCCCATATTCTCTGTGAGAAACTATTCTTTTTCCTTCTGGATTTGTGCTTTATCCTCTGCAAACTTCGCCTAGAGGTCATCTTTCTCTTGCTACGCAACCCGACGTTGTTCTTGGAAATATTATTTTTCTTTCTACAATGCCTCTATGGCCTGCTCCTTTTCCTTCTGGACCTGACGAAGGTGAGCCTCATGCGAGTCTTCTAATCTATGTAGCTGGGAAGGCTCATCTCCTACTTCTATGTCCCCTACTGAAAATGGTGTAGTAGACATTGTGTAGCTCGAATAAAGATCATGTTGTACCCCTTTTAGCTCTGGCTCAATCCTTTCAAACATTATCTCTTGTTTGGCTTCGCTTTGCTGCAAAATGTCCTCTGAGGTATTTGATATAACAATGATGATGAGGTCAATATACTCTATTGTGAGCACAGTTTGAAATGGAGGTTTATTGGCTTTTGACTTATTTCGCGATGAAGGTTTCTTTGAGGAACCCTTTCTTTTCTTTGATGTCTCAGCCTCCATGATGGGATTCTTAGGTGGTGTCACTTCACCATGTTCCTATTTGTTTTCTTTCCCTTCATCCTCTTCTTTGTCTACTTTGTCACCTCCTCCTCCTTTAGGTGAATCTGGTGTAATTTCCTTTGATCCCCTGCTCAATTCCTGTACCTCTTCCTTATCTTTCTTCCTGCTACTGTTGGGTGCATCATATTATTCTCCGGTGACTACAGGACTTCTGATGAGGTCAGGGTCGGAGAGTTCTGTCTGTTCGACCAGTACAAGGAACTCTATAGGCCATTCCTTGGTTATTTCTTCCATGTCCTCCTATGTGAGTTTGTAATAGGACTGGAGCTCTTCCTTGTGTTCATCCCCACGTGCAGTGATGTAAATGAAATTCTTATCTGCGCAGAACTTCACAAATGGCGTGAACCTGTGCAAGGTATTCAACGTCATATGAGGGAAAGATTTAATGGCCATTTTCAGCTGTAAATAATATGTGGGGAACACCGCATTCAATTTTCATTGTTTTTCCATGTTTCTTGAATACCAAAGCGTAGTGAAATTCATGGTTAGTGGTTCAGATGACTCAATTTCAGGGAACATCACTCCTTCCGACATCTCCCAAGAAATGAAGGCAATGAGAATCAACAACCAGATAAAATGAAACTCGTAGCCCTGGTCCTATGCTTTGCGGAAATATTGCTCTAACTGGTTGATGAGGTAGTTTGTCAAGTTCATTTGCATCCCTTCAATGCATTTTCCTGTGAGGTTGATGAAGAACCCCATGACCTGCATGGGTTAGTTCTTCTTGACGAGATTACCAGTGATCAACTGGTAAGATAAGCGCACTACGCCATTCTAGATGGAGGCTAACTTGTAGCCCCATTTCCCTTTTCTCCACATCAATGTAGGTTTCTTTTATGCACTATGCCAGGGAATGATCTGCAACCTTCCCTAGGTAAAAATCCTGAGGTTTGAGTCCTTGCATGCTTAATCTGGTGATCCGATGAATCAGTGGCAGATCTACAGTGATGCACCAATCCAACCATAGGTAACCAACATGGTAGCATGACAAGAGGATTTTAATGCACGTGATAACCTTCTAATGTCTGTCGAAGTGTGGTATATTCATCACATTGAGGATGGTTGATCTTGAGATTTCCATAGTCCATGACTAGAGGATTATCTTCGACTTCTTCCCCCTTTTTTTGGTCAATTACTTGTGTGGTGGGAGCATGCCATAGTTCTTGTAGTCTCCTAAGTTGAAGTCACTAATATTTAGCATCATAATCTATCCTAACTACAGTCCAATTGTGTGTCTCCCCTTCGAGAGGTATGCAATAATCAATGTATAGTTGAAGTCCCTTAGGACACTATCACGACTAACTGTGCCAGCCAGAGGTGGGATATAGTTGGGCATGATTGATGTGATGAGCTTCATGTTTTCCAAGTCATCACGATGCTTGCTTCTCTTCTCTGTCATAGTTTGAGAGGTTCCATATTGACATGCAGTCGATAGGGATGCTTGCACTCCTCTCGTCGATGAGGCTCGTACTCTTGCAGACATGACCTTCTCATCCATGAGGTCTATGAGTATTTATTCGATGAATTTCTCTACTACGCTAAGGTCACCCAACATACACACTTGATATCAGATATCTCGGGTCAGTGAACAAACAATCAAGGTAGCAGAAGGGATGGCGAGGTTACAATAAGCACTGCATGAAAGATATTAGTTCTCTGTGGGCTCGAATAATCACAATTCATGAAAGAATCCTTGGTGTAACATTCGACGGGATAAATAGCTAACATCATAATGGACTCCTCCAATGGGAAGGAATGCCTTATTCAATACAATTCCATCAGTTATGGCACGGTCCCAATGATCCAATGGCGAATGTTCCAACAATAAATGCATTTCTAGCCGTTTTGGAGCGTCGTTCTAACAGTCGGGATGCCTCCAATGGTCATATTTTTTCATCGTGGTGAAGTGCCAGTTAGTGTTGTTCTTCTATTCCGGCGAGGTTCAAGCTCTACAATTTTTTTTTTTTGCGAAGTCCTTTCTGGAACCTTTTGCAATTTTTCTAGATTTTCTTTCTTCTTACTAAGCTTTCTAGCTTTCTTTCCTATGATCTGCGTCTTTGGATTCTTCTTTCCATTCTTGTTCTTATCCTTTCTTAGCATAGTAACTTTGCACTGTTGAGGATCATTCACAAGGTTCGAGGATAATAATTCTTCTCTTACTATTTCTAGAGTAGGTGCTCTACTCTCCTACATGGATAGGTTCTTTAAGCCTTCTTGTGTTCTTTCAACTTTGACAACTAAGTCTCTAGCCCTTAGTTTCTTCTAATTTTCCTCTTGTTATTTTATTAAGCATGCTGTTTTATTAGCCATGAAATACCTTAATTCTTTCTTTTTATGTTCTATAGCTTACTCTTCTTCTCTCCTTCGGATCTTATCTCTCTCGATCCAAGTCTTTCCTAACAAAAGTGCAAACAGAGTGTTGTTCTCAGCAAAATCAATGACCTCGAATTCTTCTTCTTTCGATGTTCCATGAGCAACCATAGGTACATGGGAAAGTCTTCCACATAGGGTTATCATCTTTCCTTTAAAAAATCCTATTCCTCCCAATGAAGGAATCATAACAAGCTTTCCTAAGATTTCCAAAGTACTATCTGTCATAATGTTCACCTGTGTTTCTGCATCCAATACATAGTCTATGTCGAAGTCTCCTATTCTTGTTTCTATGCATTCTTTCTCTTTTAAAATCTCTGATAAAATGATGCCTCTGTGATCATTCAATGTTTATTTCATCTACAATAATATAGCCTCCGATTATTTCTGGTTCTTTAGCATATTAATAGTCTCTTGATCTTCCTCATGGTTTTCTTTTCTTATGTTCATCTTCTCAAATTTAGCAATCATTCTAGGGCAATCTAAAACTTCATTTCCAATAGCTTTACATCAAAGGAAAATATTAATTCTACCAGGGAATTCCTTAGCAATATGTCTCGATCCTTTGCAATTATAACATAATGTCAATCCTCTCTTTCTCTTAAATGATCCCCAATCTTTCCTATACTACGCACTAGGATCATAGTGATAGACCTGCAAAAAATTCTTTCTAGGATCCTGCATCCAATTTTTAGTCCAAAAATTATTTCTATTCATAGGGATAACATATATTTCACTATTTTTATCAGATCTATTCATATCATATCTTCTTTCTTCTAGTTGTGCCCTAGTTTCCAGACTAGGAAGAAATTTATCAAATATACCTAGATGCATTCTTTTGAAATGAAAATTTCCACTTATCTTACCTTTATCAAAGAACAAAGCTTTAATATCTTACCTCTTTTATTCATATCAGAGAACAGATCAACGCATAGAGCTTTCTCTTTTTCTCAGTTCCCAACAATCACAGTTTCAGGTCCTGACAATGGAACCATTTGTTGGCACAGGGGTAGACCTAGGTTTCAATGCTTCAACATCACACCAAAAAATCCCTAACTACCGACCCTTTCAACAACACCTGCGAAGTAGATGAAGTCTCACCCGAGGTAGAGGCAGGGGGGATTGTAGGACTCAAGTGTCTACAACCTAGCCGAGACACAAATATTTGATCACAATTCTTTAACAGAGAACTTAGAATTTAACATTCATTAGTCTTTAACCCTTATTCACATTGCAGGTAAAACGTTAATTATAGAATAGCACAGTATTCGACAAGATATAGCACATATAAGAACTTAGCATATAGAAATAGATCAGATCTAGCATTCATTCATATCACTAAGAATTAAACACTCATCTAGAATAAGCACTAAGAAAATAAATACACAACCACATGAACAACATAACACAAAGCACCATAAAACATGATATATGTGGTTCATTGCCAGTGTGGGGCTACTTCCACCAACTCTTCATCTTCTTTATTATCTTCTTTCAATCCTCTTACATGCACAGAGCCACAAAACCAACTTTGCATAAGACAAAAGATCTGAGTTCACTTTGCCAGATCCTCCTTCCTCGAGTTAGGTCATAACACAAATCCTTCTTACACAGTCTACACACAAGCTTCTTACAATCACTTGCACTTAGCTCTGCAAGTCTTAACACATAGTATGCACAAAGCCTCTAGCTCTGCACTAAGTCGATTCTACTAGGTCTCTCTTTCTTACATCACCTAGATATCTATTTATACATTAAAAAAGGGTCATAATCATGAGTAAGACCCATGGGCATATTAATATTATGGTAGCTTCGAGAGTTATGAACCTCTATTGTGATCTATGATGAGATTATAATATTCCAGAAGGAAGAAAAGAAGTAAAGGAAACCCTAGACGAGATGTCAGTTGCAGAAATATAATTAATATGAATTAATTAGTACCCAGAAGGAGAAGTCATCCCAGGAAATTCTTCCAGTTTACTATAAATACAGGGTCTCAGTTCTCATTATTCACATTCTCAGAATTAGAGCTAGTTGTGCACAATTTTCTGGGGAAGGTGTTGCGCCAGTTTCTGGGTGGGACTATTTGATCAGATTTGGTTTCTATTCTTGCTTGGTGCATTAGCCTTGATTGGCTATTGATTTCTACCAATATTCTTCTCTGTCAAGGACAAGGTGCTTGGAGGGTGGCTTCAGCCTATGGTTGGGTGAAAAGGATATTGTCAATGGTAAAACAAGCACAATCCTTCATATTCTAATAGGTTATGGGCCCACACCTCTTTCATTCATTCTAAATGCTGGAAGGAAGCATAGCTGCTAGGATAATCAGCTTGTTGAGGAACTGTCGCTAGGGTTACTAGTAGGAGCAACTTCTAAGGACATTGTCACTAGGGTTACTAGCAAAAGTAGTTACAGAAACCCTAATCTCAGATCCAACACCTTGTGATGGAGCATCTCACTCAAAAACAAGATATTCAGATGTGCCCTAACTTAGCACACCTTTTGTCTCTCTCAGAAGACAAAAATGACAAAGTTGAAGTTTTGGATCAATGCATGACTAGTTACCAGTCAATGCATGACACTACTCAACACTTACTGGAATGATTGAAGATGACATGTGGATAATCGATAGTGGATCTTCTAGAAACATTATGGGAGATCAAGCCAGACTCTCAAATATAAATGAGAAGAATACCTCATACAAGGTAGAGCTTGGAGACAAAACCACTTACCCCGTGGAAGGATTTGGACAAGCCTCCATCAAAATGAAAACAGGTAACTATGTTCACTTAAGAAATTTTTTATATGTACCTAGTTTAGAAAAGAATATTGTATCGATACCTTTCCTAGAAGACAAAGGAAACATAATATATTTCGTGGATGGAAAAGTGTTATCATGGCATAAAGACTCCAACATAGAGAATGCTAGGGTTATTGGAAGTCATGAAGGAATTCTGTATAGACTACTAGAACAAAATGAAGAAGCTCTTGTACACAATGAAGTCAACCCCAATGAGATTTGGCACAGAAGGTATGCTCACATTAAATATCAAGCATTACTCTTTCTCAAAAGTTTGGTTGAAGGAATACCAGAGTTACAATCTACACATGAAGGAATCTGCAAAGGATGTGCTCTTGGGAATAATATCAAGAAACCATTCCCAAGAAACAACAATAGATCTAAGGAGATTCTAGATCTGATACACTCAGATGTTTGCGGTCCGATGCCAGTAGAATCTCTAGGAGGATCTTCTTACTACGTAATCTTCATAGATTACTATTCAAGAAAGACTTGGTTATATCTACTCAAGACAAAATATGAAGTATTTAACAAGTTTCAAGAGTTCAAAGAAGAAATAGAGAATCTCACGAATAAGAAGATCAAGATGCTAAGAACCGATAATGGTGGAGAATAGACATCAAAGGAATTCGTTGCATTCTGCAAATCGACATGGATTAGGAGGGATCTGATTGTTCTTCATAATCCTCAACAAAATGGTGTATCAGAAAGAAAGAACATATCCATTGAAGAAACCGTAAAAGCCTTACTAAATGATCAAGGTCTATCCATGTTCTTATGGGGAGAAGCAGCAATGACAACAATATATGTGCAGAACAAAATTCTTCATCGTATATTGAAAGACATGACACCAGAAGAAGCTTTCTCAGGTAAGAAACCTAATGTGGAAAATCTAAGAATATTTGGATGTCCTATTTACTCTCACATTCCCAAGGACAAGAGGAATAAACTAGAACCTTCAGAAAAGAAAGGGATATTCGTAGGATATAGTGATTCATCCAAAGCTTATAGAATATATATTCCAGAACAACACAAGATCGAAGTCAGCAGAGTCGTAACATTCAATGAGAAGATGGCCTTCAATAAATCCATAGAAGAAAATATAGAAGAAGAAGATATTGAATAACTTAACGAAGAAAGCACAAAAAATGTAAACGATGAAAAGGAACTACCTAATCATCCTATGGAGCCATGTGAAAACATTGATTCAGATATTGTACCTAAGGTCAAGAAAAGACTGGCTTGGCTTGAAGCTACCTTACAAGATGCAGAAAGACTCAAGGTTCTAGAAGGAACATTCAGAAAGAGTAAAAGACCTAAAAGATTCTCAAGTTATGCAACATACATGACGAAGCTTCTAGATGAAGAACCTACCAAATTTGAAGAATAAGTTCAAAAGAGACAATGGAAAGAATCTATGATGGAAGAGCATCAATCCATTATGAAAAATGAGGTATGGGAAATCGTACCAAGACCTAAAGAAAAATCGGTGGTAACTTCAAAATGGGTTAACAAGATCAAACATGCAGCAAATGAAAGCGTGGCTAAATACAAGGCAAAATTCGTAGCTAGAGGGTTCTCCTAGAAGGAGGGAGAAGATTAGGACAAAACGTTTTCTTCGGTGGCTAGATATACTTCCATCAGAGCTATCATATCTCTTTCCACTTCCATGGGATGGAACTTACATTATATGGATGTAAAGGCAACTTTCCTCAATGGAGCTATTGAAGAATAAGTATATATTGAACAACCTCAAGGGTTTGAGGTACTTTCCAGAGACACTCATGTTTGTAGATTGAAGAAAGATTTATATGGACTCAAGCAATCTCCAAGGGATTGGTATGCTAGAATGGACAACTATCTAATGAGACTTGGTTTCTCCAAGAATCATATAGATCCAAACCTTTATTACAAATTC
Organism: Picea glauca; assembly: GCA_000966675.3. Taxonomy (NCBI): domain Eukaryota; kingdom Viridiplantae; phylum Streptophyta; class Pinopsida; order Pinales; family Pinaceae; genus Picea; species Picea glauca. The sequence continues at coordinate 514,128 of JZKD02S2312907.1, forward strand.
GTGGACAATGCACCTATGATTCTACTATTATATGTTGATGATATATTCATAACAGGTGAAGAGTCTCTCATTATCCAATGCAAGAAGGAATTATATTTTGAATTTGATATGAAAGATCTAGGTCTCATGCATTATTACTTGGGACTAGAAGTATGGCAGAAGTGTGGTGAAGTATTCCTTGGACAAGGAAAGTACGCAATAAAGATCCTTCAGAAATTTGGAATGATGGATTGTAAGTCCATGGAAAATCCTATGAATGCGGATATAAGAAAAGTGAAAGTCCCAGATTCTGATCTAGTAGATCTATATCTATATAGACAACTAATTGGGTCATTGATGTATTTGGTAAATACTCGACCAAACATTTTCTTTGCCATGAATACACTAAGCCAGTTCCTGGTGGAACCAAGACATGAGCATTGGATAGCTGCAAATCATGTATTAAGATATATTCGTGGGACAATAAACTATGGTTTGAGATATAACGCATCCAGCGATATACAACTTCATGGATTCATAGACTCTAATTGGGCAGGAAGTGCAGAAGACAGAAAGAGCACTTCAGGAATGTGTTTCATCTTGGGCTCTGCTATGATATCTTGGGGCAGCAGGAAACAAAAGTCTATCCCACTCAGCACAGTAGAAGTTGAGTATATGGTAGCATGTGAAGCATGCACAGAAGCAATATGGTTAAGGAAGTTAATCTCTAATTTATTTGATCAGATTCCAGAATCGACCATAATATATTGTGATAATCAAAGTTGTATAAGATTATGAGAACATCTTGTGTTTCATGAAAGGTCAAAACACATTGAGATCAAATACTAATTTACTCGAGATAAAGTCCAGGAAGGAGAGGTAAATCTCGAATATATCCCCACTGATGAGTAGACATCATACATTCTGACAAAACCTCTATCCAGAATAAACTTTTCATATTTCTGAGAGAAGATGGGGATCGTGGAAAAAACTCCCTTCACTGAAAGGGAAGACTCTCTAGGTTAGGAGGGAGCACTAGAAATATTATTGATAAATATTATTGAAACATTTATCTTTGTGATTGAAAAATAGTCCATCTTGGATAGATTCTTTCCTGTTCAGAAAGTGGATTGAGATTTCTGACGGACAATGATTTCCCATTGTGTTTAACATGGAAAATGGTCTAGATTGTTGATGTATCATAGACAATGACTTCCCATTGTGGTTAACATGGGGAGTGGTCTAGGGAAGTCTCTCTTCTTGAGGGTTACTCAAGAAGACTGACCCGCCTCCCCGGACAATGATTTCTCATTGTGGTTAACATGAGGAATGGTCCATTTTGGAGGTTGGTGCAGGACGATATTTTCCTCTTCTGGTTAAAAAAGGAAATGGTTTGGATAGCCCTTCATTAGGGTTTATACATTCTCTCCAGGGTGCACTTTGATTAGTGTAGGAGGAATGGCCCAGGGTGGGGAATGGTCCAGTATCAACAATCAGGGACAAGAATTCCTTAGGGTTTATACATTCTCTCTAGGGTGCACTTTGATTAGTGTAGGAGGAATGGACCAGGGTAGGGAATGGTCTAGGATCAGCAATCAGGGACATGCATTCCTTAGGGTTTATACATTCTCTCTAGGGTGCACTTTTATTAGTGTAGGAAGAATTATCCAGGGTGGGGAATGGTCCAGGTTTAGAAGATAGGACCGTTATTCTTCCTTGCTTGAGAAGAATAGTCCAGATATCTCAATGTTCTACTCTGAGGGAAGATATTCTTTCAAATCTCACAGATGTGAGTGAAATATTGGCCTAGATGATTCAGTTTATATCATAACATTATTTCTGTGTAGATTGATATCAGATGATTGTTATGAAGATTGTTTGATAGTAGATATATACTACTGTGGTGGATGTGTTCCACTGTTTGTGACTATGTATCACTATTTGAGTAGTTGTGTACTACCTTGGATAAAGCACAGTTGTGTTCTATCAATTGATATTGTACCAGTTGTCATGGAGATTATCCAGTTGGATAATAATGACAATGCTCGTGATGCTACCAGTTGAATGGTCTATTGTGATCAAGACCATACCTCCCTAGCTAGGAGGGATTGTTAATATTATGGTAGCTTCGGGAGGTATGAACCTCTATTATGACCTATGATGAGATTAGAATATTCCAAAAGGAAGAAAAGAAGTAAAGGAAACCCTATATGAGATGTCAACTGCAGAAATATAATTAATATGAATTAATTAGTACCCATAAGGAGAAGTCGGCCCAGACAAGTCTTCCAGATTACTATAAATACAGGGTGCCAGTTCTCATTATTCACATTCTCAGAATTGCAGAGAGCCATTTGTGTGTATTGCAGTTGGCAGTTTTGTGCACAAGTTTTTGGGGAAGGTGTTGCGCCAGTTTCTGGGTGGGACTATTTGATTAGATTTGGTTTCTATTCTTGCTTGGTGCATTAGCCTTCCTTGGCTATTGATTGCTACCAGTATTCTTCTCTATCAAGGAAAAGGTGATCAGAGGGTGGATTCAGCCTATGGTTGGGTGACAAGGGTATTGTCAATCGTAAAATGAGCACAATCCTTCATATTCTAATAGGGTCGATATCCCACACTCGTTACATAAACCCTAAACCCAAAAAGACCACAAAAGAGGGCGAGATTCCATGATCTCTACTTTGCTTGGTGCTTCATCTTTGACCAACCTGTCGAAGTCCCAAAAATGGTCAAACACGACCAAGGTTCTCCAAAACTTGGTCGAGGGCCAACATGACCTCAGGCTATATCCTTGCGTACATGATTGCGAGTGCGCCCAAGAGTGGTTTGGGATCAACCCACTTTTCTCTCCGCAATTTACCTCCAAGTACCACGTAACCCTTTGTCGATACCTTGGTTCTGATTGCGGCCCGCCCTCAAAATTGCAACGTCTGAGCACATTTTGCCCCGCAATCAAGCATGACCATCGATATTATGATATAGATAGTGCATCTAAACTGACAATTTAGATCTTCCCTTTTCAATCCTGTGAATCAGATCTGACCTCTTTCACATCAACGGACAACTCATCTGAACTCTGGCTCTCTGGACTTGGGGAGTTCTTGTTCAATCCACTCCTTTTTCTCCCGGAGTGACTTTCTCCAATGTGGTAGATCCTCTGCCATGTGTCCTCCTCAAATTTATGTCTCTAGTCCACTTCGAGACTTCGACACTTTCTACCAAGACCAGATCAACAGTCTTCGACACCCTTCTCAATCAATGGTGGAGATTCACTTCAGGACTTATGTACTTTCACCCTCTACTTTCCTTCAGAGTATTTTGTACTTGAAGTTCTGGATCTGATTCCATGTGTCCACATCAATCAAAAATTTTTGTCCACTTTGGTACTTTGGCATTCGAGAGTTTCAACCCATCTATGCTCTCTTTCTCTCGAAGCGTTTCACCTGGAGTCCACGATCTAATGATGCATGTCCTTCCACATATCAACGACTCCCAACTACTTCAGCTATTCGAGCTTTGGAGATTTCAAAATTTCCTTCTTCGCATTCTCCCAGAGTACTTTCACCTAGAGATTACGATCTGTCGACGTGTGTCTCCCCTTTGATCTCATAACTTCTTCTCCTCGGTGGTCTCCTTTAGTCTAGACATGGATATAGCGGTCCAAATCTCTCCCTGCAACTTGATTCAACAACTGCTATTAATCCTACTGAGCTTGCACTTTCTCCCAAAATTGGGAAAATGTCTAAGTGTTCAAGGATTTTGACCCTTGAACCTCCTTCTGCGATCCTACTATCTTGGGATGCCTTCACTTCTTAGGACGTAATATCTTCTGAGCTTTGGGACTTGGAATAAGTTCTTCTCTATTCACTCTTTTCTCTATCTCTTCTAAGCTTTCGAACTGATTCATAACTCCAAAGGATCTTGATCCTTCCACTTCCTTAGAATATTTTCCTGGTGCTCTCATGGAAACCCAACGCTCGTCCTCCTTGATCTTGTAAAGGAAAACTAATTTACTTATGGCACACTCCTTGCGCTCGATGAAGTCCTCCAATGACTTTTTTCAACACTCTGTCTAAGTGTTGGCCTGGTGAAATCCTTGCACAGGTCTTCCTCCAGAATCTTGATTTATCTCAGGATCAATAATGCACTCCTTACATCTTCTCAAAACACACTTGAAAAGCTCTATGGAGTATTGAGTATGTCTGAGGATTCTCTTGAGTTTTTTTTATTTCTCTTGTGTGTCCTCTTGACACGTTCTTCTCTCACTCAATAGATTTCGGATGGGAACTCTTTACATTGGCTATACAATCTCTAATATTTTGTTGTGCACTCCTTCCATAGCCTAAGAATACATAACAACCCTATAACTCATAGACAGATAACGAATTCTATATATCCCCTACATATGAATTCTAACATGCATCTACAACATTCATAAACAAACACACATAACATTCATTCGATACACAGAAACACAAAGAAAGTTCATATGCAGGAAAAAATGCTTTCCTTATATTAAGATGAATTTCCGATTACAATATGTGCAGGTTGGACTGTGAAAGAGTCTCAGCTCTATTCAGACCAACTATTCTACCTCCTATTCAATAAAAATACTCCTCCAATAGCCTCTTCTTTTTTGGGCATGCCACACATCTACCTATACAGGAAGGTTCCTAGGGTTCCCTCTGACTACCTTTCCTATTTAAGTAACAACTAACAACTACTCCATCTCCATTACATTCAATACTAAGAGTGAAACTCCCAGACCTCTAACGATCTGTTAGTTTTCGATCATTTCAGTCTTCTTCAATCATCCGTTCAAAATGGATCTACAGAAAAAATGCCAACTTTTAGATTCCAATTAATTTAAAAAGGTGTGTTATGGTATTGAGTTGTCTCTCCACGTTGGATTTGTTGACGATTCTCCTGCATCATTCTTGACTGCTAGGAAAATCATGAGATCATGCTCATGTCTCCCTCTGCCATGATGTTGAGATGCTCCAGGGTCCCATACTTTCTCTTGGAGTTGTTCATCTGCTCCTTTTCCTTGTTTCTTCTTTTTCCCTGTTTCTCCTGCAGGTTTTCTTCCATCCCATACTTCTCTGATGACTGCTTCTTGTCCTGCTTCCAGCATCAATCTCTTTATCTCCTCTATTTCTTTGTCCAGCTGGTCCACTGGTTGGTTTTCCCCATGGACTATGCTTTGTTTCCTTTTCTCTCCATCAATTTCCAACTTGACTTGTTGGATAAGATGCTTTTGCATTTTTACCCTTCTCTCCAAGGCCTCTAGCTCTTCACACAAATCAACAAGATCCATGCTATTTGTTGCTTCCTCCACTTTTATAGTTTTTCATTCTACAGTTATCTCTTTCTCTACTCCTTGGCTAAATTTTTTGAGGAGTTCCACCGAATGCTCTTTTTTCTCCATCTCTTGGGCACATTGAAATGCGTGCTCTTTCTCCATTTTACCAATCCGATCAATATGAACTTTGAGAAATTCTATTGAATTATATTCTCCTACAATTTGTATGAATATCTTCTGGAATCCATCTTCTGTTTTTGTATTGTGCAACCAATCCTACAACATCTTCAACTATTTTTCCCATTGAGTGAGAAATTCATATGAATTCTCCTATTTTTCTACTGGGAAAAACATCAATGTCTTCTCCTCCTCCTCATCTTTGACAGTTCTTGATAGTTTTCTTTCCTCTATTGCACCTACATCACATAAAAAATTATCTTTAAAAGAATTTGGCTCCATGGCCTCTTTATTGGATTCTTGTTGCACTACCTCCTCATGTGCAACACTTGTATTAGCCTCTGCTGGACTACTTGGCAGGAATATTTGAATTCCACCAATTATCAGAACACACCTCTGATATTGTTCTATCAACACTCACTGATATGAACTCTCAGTTGAGTTCATCTCTTCTCCCTTTCCCACCTGACAACTTGGTATTTTATCTCTGCTCACCTGGCAGTCTATGGGATCACTTGATCTCTCTCCATTGCCCACATGGAAACTTGAACTTCCATCACTGCCCTTTTGGAAGTCTATGAGATTATACACTGATCTCCTTCCATTCCCCACCTAGAAATTTGAAAGTTCACTTCTTCCCCCCTACCAGTTTATGAGATCCCTAACTGATCTCTTCTCCTCATCATCACTGAGATTCCTCTCAATCTCTGGTTCATGGATGTGAATCAATTTATCCTCTGTGTCACTCAAGTTTTTCGCATGCCTCAGCCACTTCCTCACTTCTTGTTGTTGCTTTCTAACCAAAAATTTTTGAACATGCCATTTTACTTTCCTCTTCAGAGGCCATTCGTACCTCCAGCGTACCTTTTCCTCCCACTCCATCCTCAATGCTAGCCTCTCAATCCTTTCTGTTATCTCTATGAGCTCTAGATTCATCTCTAGCTTGATTTTCTTCTTGTGGTATTATCTTTGACCACGGTCATGGCCTTTAGTAGCCATTTCCACCTTTTGCTTGTTCTTCTGACAAGTCTTGTGGATTACTCTACATCTGAGAGCATCTCCAACTCCCCCTACAACTCATCTGGTTGTTTGCTGACTGTTGCATACCTGCAAAAATCATTCATAGAGAATCAATACTCTGTCTTCTCCTTCACTTGTTGTCTACAAGAGAACTTATGCTTATGATACTACTTGATGTAGCCAGACTATCTTCTTCATTTCCTTCTTCTGAAATCTGCAAACAAAAGTCCGGTCTTCTCCTCTTTCTCTTTCACCTGAAATCTACAGACACAAATTATTCTCTGATACCACTTGATGTAGACCCCCTTCTCTCCTAAGGGTTGTGTGACCTCCCAGTCAAGGATATTCAATTCCAAGCCGAATTGGCTCTCTGAGACGTTAATGGTCTCACTTACGAATTAACACAGGCCCTTTTTGTCCTCTGGTGTAGGTTCTATGGCACCCACAACTCACGCTTCTGAACTCATAGGTTTCAGGTGCAATCTCCTCTCCCTTTAGCCCCTTCCCACATGTGACCTTGGGATATGTCCTTGAGTAAATGCATGATTGTGGGTGTGCCCAAGACTGGTTTGGGATTAACCCACTTTTCTCCTCACAATTTACCTCTATCTGCCACATACCCCTTTGTCAATACCTTGGTTCTGATTGCGGCCTGCCCTTGAAATTGTAATGTCCAAGCACTTTTTGTCCCTACAATCAAGCATGACTGTTGATCTTATGATCTTGACAGTGCTTCTGAACTGACGGTTCAGATCTTCCCCTTTCAAGCCTGTGAATTAGATCTGACCTCTTTCACATCAACGAACAACTCAAATGAGCTCTGAATCTTCGGACTTCAGGAGTTATTGTTCAATACACTCTTTTTTCTCCCGGAGTGACTTTCTATAAAGTGGTAGATCCTCTTCCATGTGTCCTCCTCAAATCGATGGCTCTAGTCCAATTCGAGACTTCAACACTTTCTAACAAGACCAGATCAATGGTCTTCAACACCTTTCTCGATCTAGAATCAAGATTCACTTTGGGGATTCAACGTTGTTGGCCCTTGACCAAGTTTTGCAGAACCTTGGTCATGTTTGACCAATTTTGGTACTTTGACAAGCTAGTCAAAGGTGGTGCACAAGGAGAAGCAGAGATCGTGGGATCTTGGTCCCTTCTTAGGGAATTTTTGGGTTTAGGTTCTATGTAATGTGTATGGGATGTTGACCTATGGGTTTACCCATGTTTATTCCCTTTTGCAATGTATAAATCGAAAGCTAGGCGATGTAAGTAAGAGAGACCTAGATGTGTAATGTGGGCAATCAGCTAAGTGAGAATAGTTGTGGATGCTTCATGCATACTATGTGTTAAGAACTTGTAGAGCTAAGTGAAAGTGATTGTAAGAAGCATGTGTGCAGATTGTAAGAAGGTTTTGTTATTGAACCTAGCTTGGGGAAGGAGGATCTAGAAAGGTGTGCGCAGATCTCCTATCCTATGCGGAGTGGGTTCTTATGTCTCTGTGCTTGTGCAATATTGAAAGAAGATAATATATAATAGAAGAGTTGATGGACGTAGCCCCACATTGGGGTGAACCATGTATATCTTGTGTTGTGGTTTCTTTGTGCATTATAGTTGTTATGTTATTGATGTGATGTATGCTTAGTGAAATGATATATGTTATATGCATCTGACATAGTAGCTTGAGGGCTTAGTAATGTGAATGAATGCTAGATCTGATCTAATTCTATATGATAGGTGCTTGGATATATTAGATCTTTTTGAATACTGTGTTGCTCTGTAATTAGGGTTTCGATCTGCGATGTGAATAAGGGTTAAATACTAATGAATGTTAAATTTTAAGTTCTTTGTTAGTGTATTAATCACAGATCTGTGTCCCAGATCGGTTGTAGACACTTGAGTCTTGCAACCACCCATGCCTCTACCTTGGGTGAGACTTCATATGCTTTGTAGGTGTTGTTGAAAGGGCTGATAGATAGGGTTTTTTTGGTGCATTGTTGAAGTGTTGAACCCTGGGTATTCCCCTATGACAACAAATGGTTCTGTTGCTTGGACCTCAAACTGTGATTGTTGAGAATTGAAGAAAATAAAGCTCTGTGTGTAGATCTGCTTCTTTAGTGTGCAATATTCTACTTGACTACGAAGCTCTGTGCTAAGAAAGGAATCAGATCTGAAGAAAGAGGTAAGATCTTAAATATTTGTGCTCTGATAAATGTAAGAGAAGTGAAATTGTTTGTTTCGAAAGAAAAAATATAGGTATGTCTAATATATTTTGTCTAAAAACTAGGACACAGCTAGAAGACATAAGATTGGATATGAATAGATCTGATAATAATAGTGAAAGATATGTTATTCCTATGCATAGAAAGAATGTTTGGACTAACAAATGAATGTAGGATCCTAGAAAGAATTTTTTGTAGGTTAGTTACTGTGATCCCAATGCGCAATACAAGAAAGGTTGGGGGTCATTTAAAAGAAAGAGATGATTAACTCTTTGTTATAGTTGCAGAAGACCGAGACATCTTGCTAAGGAATTCCCTGGTAGAGGTCCTATTTGTATTTGTTGTAAAGATATGGAACATGAAGTTTTGGATTGCCCTAGAATGATTGCTAAAGTTGAAAAGATGAGTATGAGACAAGAAAACCATGAGACAGACCAAGAAACTAAGGACATGTTAGAACCCCAAAAAGAATCAGAGATTGTATTACTACAAATGAAAGAAACCCTGAACGATCACAAATATATAAACTTATCATAGATATTAAATGCGAACGAATGCATCGAAACAAAAATACGAGACTTCAACATAGACTGTGTTCTGGAAGAGGAAACATAGGAGAATATCATGACAGAAAGAACTTGGGAAATTTTGGGAAAGTTTGTTATGGTTCCTTCATTAGGAGAAATAGGATTATTTATAGGAAATTTGATAATCCTATGTGGAAGACTTACCCAAACAGCTATGAGTGCTCATGGAACTTCTACAAAAGAATAATTTGAGATCGTTAAATTTGTTGAGAACATCGCCCCATTTTCTATTTTTCTAGGAAAAACCTGGATTGAGAAAGATCAGACACTAAGGAAACAATAAGAGGAGGATATAGAAGAGAAAAAGCAATAACTAAGAGATTTCATGGCCAGAAGAATAATGCACTTATTGGAAGAAAAGAGGACCAGTCAAAGCTACTGAGGACTAGAGATCTAAATGTCAAAGTTGAAAGAACATAGGAAGACTTGAAATACCTATTTGTACAAGAGAGTAGAGAACCTACCCCAGAAAGAGAAGAAGTATTACTCTCAAAACCCTTGAAAGAAACTCAATAGTGCAAATTTTCTATGACAAGAGGAGATAAGAACAATAATGTAAAGAGGAAACTAGTGACTCATATTATAGGAAAGAAAGTTAGAAAGCTCAGCAAGAAGAAAGAAAATTCATAAAAGTTACAGGAAGTTCCAAGGAGGACTTCAAAGAAGGAAGGTTTGTAGAAATGGAACTTCGTCGGGATATCAGAACAACGAAGATTGGCACTTTGCCATGACGAAGAAATATGACCATTGGAGGTGTCCTGACCGTTAACCCGACACTCCAAAATAGCTCAAACCACAATTATGGACAAAAAGATCACCATTAGACTGTTGGGACCATGCCACAACAAATGTAATTGCACTGATTAAGGTGTTCCTTCCCATTGGAGGAGTTTGTTACAAAATTATCTATTTATCCCATCGCGCATTGCACCGAGAACACTTTTGCCAATTGTGATTATTCAAGCCCACAGAGAAATAGTTTCTTTCGTGCAGTGCCTATTGAGAGTTTGAGTGTGCATATCGGGTGACTTCAGTGAAGTATAGAAATCCATTGAAGAGATCCTCATAGACCTCATGGATGAGAAGGTCATGTCTACAGAGTCCAAGCCTCCTCAATGAGAGGAGTGAAAGAATCCCCATCGACTGCTCATGGATCTGGACCATCCCGAGCTACGAAAAAGAAAAAAACCAAGCATCATGATGACTTGGTGAATGTGAAGCTCATCCCATCTATCCTACCCGATTATATCCCACCTCTGGCTAGCACGATGAGCCATGACAGTGTCCCGAGGGACTTCGAATACACCTTGATTACTGTGTACCTCGCAAAGGGGATACACACAATTGGACTGCAGTTAGGATAAATCATGACGTTGAAGATCAATGACTTCAACTTCGGAGATTGCAAGAACCATGGAATGCTCACCCCACACAAGTACTTAACTAGGACCAAGGGAAGAAGTCAAAAATCATCCCCCAACCATGGACTATGGACATCACGAGGTCCACTATCCTAAACGTGATGAAGATACCACACTTTGGAAGGAATCAAGAGGTTAACGCGTGCGTTAAAATCCTGTTGTATTGCTTCCATGGTGGTTATATGTGGCTGGAAGGACGCATCACTGTCGATCTGACGTTGATCCATTGGATCACTAGACTAAGCATGCAAGTACTAGAACCACAAGAATTTTATCTAGGGAAGGCTATAGAATGCACCCTAGTGCAAAAAATTAAAGATACCTATGGTGATGTGGAAAAAGGGAAGTGAGGCTACAAGGTAGCTTCCATTCAGAATGGCATAGTGCACCTAGCCTACTAGTTGATCATTGGTAAGATAGTAAGGAAGAACAAACCCACGCAGGTCACAAGGTTCATTATTGACCTCACAGGAAAATGAGTGGAAGGGATACAAATGAACTGCAAAAGCTACCTCATCAACCAGTTAGAGAAAGATTGTTGCAAAGCTCAGGATCAGGGCTACAAGTTCCACTTCAATTAGATGCTAATCCTCATCACTTTCATTACTTGGGAAATGTCAGAAGGTGTGACCTTCCCTGGGATTGAGCCATCATAACCCTTAGCTACGAAGTTCACCACGCTTTGGTATTTGAGTGATATGGTGAAAGACTGGCAGTCAATCGCGGTATTCCACACCTGCTATCTACAGTTGAAGAGGGATATTGATTCTTTCCCTCAGATGACACTAAACACCCTGCATAGTTCCAGAACATTTGTGAAGTTCATCCCAAATAGAAATTTTATTTATATCACTACATGCAGAGATGAACACAAAGAAGAGCTACAAAGTTACTATAAACTCACCATTAGGGTCCTAACCCACACATAGGTAGAACAATATATTCAGATGTAATAAAGGTTAATATTAATAAGGCCTTGCAATAAAATAGAATAAGTCAAATGTAAGAAGACCTAATAGAAGCTTCTTCTTCTAGAAGGATCTTCCTCTAGATGATTCTTTTGATAGACACATTTAGTATAAATAGGAGTCACGAGTATGAGAACCCTAGATTAGATATTATTGTAATAGAGCTCTGCTCAACTGGAGGTTTCCCCCATGAAGAGGCCCGTGAACATTGCTTTCAGAATCAAAGTGCTATTTCTGTTGTTATTCTTATATCATTTCAGTGTTATTTTGGTGATTGTTCTGGTTATATTGTTGCTATTCTTCCATTTCTAGCATTTTATTTCTGTTCTTCATACTTTTTATATCTGGTATATTACAAGTGGTATTAGAGCACTTTCCTCAGCAGAAAGTGTGGGTTAATTTTTTTTCAAGGTAGAGAAGTATTCCAATGTCTTTAAGCCCCAGAGATCTGTCATTACATGCATAAACCCACAGTTGAGGGATTCATACACGTAGGAAATACAAGTGGTACTTAAGAGCACATGTGTTGGCCACCCTTGTAACCCCTGTTGGTACCCCTTCAAGTGATAGCACATCAGACAACACTTGTGTACAGATTGGCCTAGATTACAGATTGGCCTAGATTTCATCACTACAGTATTCTTTAGATCAGAGTATAACTCCATAAGTGTAAAAAAAAAATGTCTGGAAAAATTTTCACCATTATTTGAGACCTATTCCATTGGATTCATCTCTTCACCTTTATCACATTCATACATATCATTTTTTGTCAAAATGTTTGACCCCACCTACCCCTTTTCGGTTCCCTTGTCCTCATGGCTCATACCCATAGTAAAGATTTGGAATCTCGCTTCAATACCTTGCAATCTAGTCTCACCGAGACCCAACAAGAAGTGAAACAACTCAGTGCCAATGTTACCGCCATCAAAACAACCATGTAGTCCTTAATGGAGGAAATCAAACAAGACTTGACCACCCAACTTGAATATGTCTTTTCGTCACTCTGCGCCAAGCTTCATATCCCTATAGATAACCCTTCCTCTGAATCACCTCCACATACTGAAGGTGAAAATTCCTCTCATTCCCATAACGTTCAACACCATCACTTTCAACGTGACCTACACCTTCTGCGGGTGGATGTGACCAAATTTGATGGCTCAGACCCCACTAGTTGGGTAACCCAAATGGAACATTATTTCTCTTTATATGGAATTACAGATGACTTGGCCAAACTCCGGTATGGTGTTCTCCATCTAGATCAAGAACATTGGCAATGGTGGCAATGGAGAAAAACTTCCCATCAAGGGTATATTGCTTAGACACACTTTGTGGCAGAGCTTCTCCGCTCCCCAAACCCTCAATATAATTGGTTAAATCAAGCATCGGAAGGTTATGATTCTGGTTGATAGTGGAAGCACCCATAATTTTATTCATCACGGCATTTCCCAAGAAACTCATTGCTACATCCATGCTGTCAATAATTTCCAAATTATGATTACCAATGGTAGTTCCATGAAATGTGCAGGGCATTGTGAAAATGTGCATCTCCAAATCAGTGACTACCACCTGAAATCTCATATGTTTGCTATCGACATGGGTGGTTGTGACATTGTGTTGGGTGTAGACTAGCTAAGGAATTTGGGTCCCATTCTCATGGATTTTAAGGACTTAACCATGCAATTTGACCAAGAGGGACACCAATATAAGTTCCAAGGCATCACCGTTGGTTCACCTGAGATTATTAGTTCCCATCGCATGAAAACGCTTCTTGAAAAAGGTCATTTTGGTGTTATTTCCCAACTCCATTCCATACAAGCAACAGAGACACCCTCAATGCCGCAAGACCTCCAAGCCATCCTCTCTAAACATCAATTGGTATTTTCCACTCCCCAAGGACTCCCTCCTTCCTGTGGTGTTCATGATCATTCCATTCCTCTTGTACTCGGAAACCTTCCTCCCAATATTCGTCTGTATCATCACCCCTTTTCTCAAAAAAATGAAATTGAGAAAATGGTCTAGGAACTCCTTAATGCATGCATTATTAGCCCTAGTATGAGCCCATACTCTTCTCCTATGGTCATGGTCTTGAAGAAAGAAGGTTCTTGGTGAATGTGTCCTGACTTCCGTGCCCTCAACAAACTTACCATTAAAGACAAATTTCCCATTCCTGTCATTGATGACCTCCTGGATGAATTGAGTGGTGCCCAATTCTTTACTAAACTTGATCTTCGTTCGGGTTACCACCAGATATGTATGAAAGAGGCAGACATTCCCATGACTACCTTTAGAACTCATGAGGGCCACTATGAGATTTTGGTCATGCCCTTTGGCTTGTGTAATGCCCCCTCCACCTTCCAAAGCCTCATGAATCATGTCTTTCACCCCTTTCTCTACCATTTTGTCTTAGTTTTCTTTGATGATATCCTCATCTATAGAAAAACCTAGACATACCATCTTGCTCATGTGGATCGAGTTCTCCATCTACTCTCTCAGCACCAACTTTTCCTGAAACAGTCTAAATGTGCTTTTGGTGCCTCAGAAGTAGAATACTTGGGTCATCTGGTTAGCAAGGATGGCGTCAAGGTGGATCCTAAAAATATTGAATCTATCTAAGACTATCCTCACCCAAATATTCTCAATATCTTGAGTGGATTTCTGGGCTTAACAGGGTATTATTGCAAGTTTGTTAAGAATTATGGAAAGATTGCAGCACATCTCACTGCTCTCCTAAAAAAGAACTCTTTCACTTGGACTCCATTCACTTATCAATCTTTTCAAACCTTGAATATGGCCATGTGCCCCACTCTAGTACTGGCCCTTCCTGATTTCAAAAATACCTTTGTGTTGGAATTTGATACCTCAAGGAAAGGAATTGGTGTTGTCCTTATGCAAGAGGGTTGACTTTTGGCCTTTACCAGCAAGAAACTATCTAAAAGAAATCTGGGAAAATCAATCTATGAAAAGGAGATGTTGGCTATTCTACATGTCGTTGATCTATGGCACCCTTATCTATTGGGGAAATGTTTCCAAATTAAGATAGACCATCAAATCCTCAAGTATTTTATGGAACAACACATTTCCTCCCCGGAGCAACAGAAATGGGTGAATAAGCTCTTTGGATATGATTATGAGATCATTTACAAGAAAGACAAAGACAATGTGGTTGCAGATGCACTTTCCTGAAAATATGAAGATGAAGGATCCCTTTTTTCTCTTTCTTTCATTGTACAAAATTGGCTCCAAGCCGTTCGGTAGGAATGGCGACAAGATCCCAAAAGTTTGCATCTGATCCAAAAATTGCAATCCAATTCTCTAGCTTCCCTAGGGTACTCTTGGCTCCATGATGAGATTCAATACAAAGTCCATTTGTATTTAAGTAAACAATCCAAGCTTAAAATCCATTGTACTTTTTGAGCTTCATGCTACACCCACAACGAGGCACTATGGGTTCACTAAAACCTATGATAGGGTCAAACGTTAGTTTTTCTGGGATGGTATGAAACATGAAATTCATAATTTTTTCGCTGAATGTGATGTGTGTCAACGTAACAAGGGAGAAACAGTCAAATCTTCAGGCACACTACAACCACTTTCGATTCCACCTGCTATTTGGAAGGATATCTCTATGGATTTTATTACCGACTTACCCAAATCGGGAAATAAATCAGTCATCATGGTGGTTGTTGATCGCCTTTCCATGTATGCTCATTTCTGTGCTCTTCAACACCCATTTACAGCATCCATGGTGGCTCAAATTTTCATGGATCAGGTCTTCAAGATTCATGGCATGCCACACTCTATTGTTTCTGATCATGACCCAACTTTCACAAGAAAGTTTTGGATAAAACTATTCAAGCTACAAGGAACCCAATTGCATCTCAACACAACTTATCATCCCCAGATTGATGGTCAAAAGGAAGTTGTCAACAAGTGTTTGGAAACATATTTGAGGTGTTTTATCTTAGAAAAGAAAAATCAATCGCCTCAATGGTTACCCCTAGCTAAATGGTGGTACAACACTTCATACCATACATCTACACGCATGACTCCTTTTGAAGCAGTATATGGACAGAAGCCACCTTCAGTTGTCTCATACTTACCTGGTGTCTTGAAGGTCTAGGTGGTTGACCAAACCCTTACAGTTCTAGAGGCTATTCTCTATACCCTCAAAGAGAATTTGGTCATGGTACATAATCACATGAAGCAACAAGCAGATCAAGGTCACTCTGAATGTCAATTTGCAGAATGGGATCAAGTGTTTCTTCGACTGTAACCTTACAAGCAAACTTCCCTCAAGGTCGAGCATTGTCAGAAGCTAGTGCCCAAATTTTATGGTCCTTATACCATTCTCAAGCGTGTGGGACAAGTATCCTATCAGTTAGCTTTGCCCAGTCATTCGAAGCTACATCCTATTTTTCATGTTTCATGCTTAAATAAGGTTATTGGAACTAAGTGCCAAATTCAAACCAACCTTCCTGAGTTAGCCAAAGAAGGATCCGTTTGGCTACAACCACAAGCAGTTTTGGACTAACGTGAGTGTCACCTGCATCAGAGAACCATCAAGGAAATGTTAGTCCAGTGGAAATATACAACTCCAACAGATGCCACTTGGGAACCAACTACCATTCTGCAACAATTTCCACATCTCAAGCCTTGAGGACAAGGTTTTTTTTAAGGGGGAGGACATGTTAGGGTCCTAACCCACACATAGGTAGAATAATATATTCGGATGTAATAAAGGTCAATATTAATAAGGCCTTTCAATAAAATAGAATAAGTTGAATGTGAGAAGACCTAATAGAATATTTTTCTTCTAGAAGGATCTTCCTCTAGATGCTTCTTTTGATAGACATATTTAGTATAAATAGGAGTCAAGGGTATGAGAACCTTGTTATCTCTCCAAGAAAATCTTTAGGGTTGTAGGCTAAAGATGCTTGGTAACTTAAGAATATGATAATTAGGTATGCTTGGAAAAATGGGATAACTCAATGATTAATGAAATGGACAACTCATCATACATTCGAATAAGACAATGCTTTTAGAAATCAATAATCAAACAAGATATTTTAAACAGGGGATGAAGAATACTAATCTTGATTACCAAATACAACTAGGTGTAGGGTTAATACAAGATAGCAAGAAATCCTTCAATTCAAGTTTATGAGCTTAATAAAGATATGATAGTCTGTGAAGCTAAGACAAACTGAAGTAAAGTATAGAAAGATAAGATGCATGAGCAATTCTGATATTGAAGACAAAAGAAGACTGTGATTCTATTATCAAATAAGAGTCTATAACAGTAGCAAAATGTGTCCCAAATTCAACCCCGATCTCTTAAAAAGTTAGGCATTTATAGCCCTTACAACAAGTCTAAGATCTTGAAAAATTGGATTTGTATATCTAAATATAGAAAGTAAAACTGACTAAATACAAATGTATAATCAAAGAACTAGTTTCTAGCACTCGAACTATATTCTTTATTGATCTTTGACATTTGGTATTCATCACTTGTATGACTATGATGTATCATGAAGGGTAAATACACATGTCTTCTACAGCTGGAAATCTTTCAACAACTATAACCCAAAACTTTAGTTGACCAAATTTAACATTTAGTCCCAAAAGCCTCCATGAATCTTTGATGTCGAATGCTTCTTGATTTGGCGGTTAATCCTTTGACACTACCATATCCTTTTAATCACTCCAAAATCACTTTGCTCCATCTTAACTTTCCAAAATTTTATTTCTGTAGTTTCACCAGCTATTTCGCCTTTCAATCTGCTAATTAGCTGGTGAAAGGTCTTCATTTCATCAGCTAACTGGTTATAATTCCGCCTTCTGCACTGCTGAAAGTTCTATCTTGGTCAAAAAGGAAACCCTCCATATTCAAAACTATTGTTTCATCAAAAACTCAGTGTTCTTTAGATTTCCCTCCCTGCAAATTCACAACAACCTGGGCCAGTACTTGTAAATCTAGATGTGTATTGATCTTTTTCTTCAATTTCTTGATTTTCCTCTTGAGGCGTTTTGCTAACCACCATAAGTTGTTATAATCTTTGGTGTTTTTATTCTTCCTCTTTTTGCCTTTAATATCTTCATGAGATAGATTCTCAAAATATGCATTTGTCTTTGCAAAATTTTCTAATAAGACTTTGTATCTTGCCTTAATCACTCTTTCCATAACCTCCTATTGTGCTATTACCTCTTTCAGCTCTTTAATCTTTTGTGATTTTTTTGATTTCTTATTCCTTGAGGTTTCACCTTAATCTACGGGAGTAAAAGCTTCATAGTCCTATGCAATTTCCATGGAGTTCTCTTGAATTTTAATGGCTAGACGTTCATCTTCCCTTTCTGGCTCCTTATCTGAATCTGTGTATGGCAAATTGAGAACATTTGTCTTTTTCATTGTGGATTGATCTGAGTTTGTTTCAAAATCTAGTTTATTCTTTTCTATCTTGGGATTTGTGCTAGAAACCCTGTCCTCTGTTGGTATTGGGAGAGATCTCCTCCTCCTTGAGCTGCTCTGAGGAGTTGATTGCTTCTTCACTTCTTTCTTCTGCTCATTTACAGGTTGATTTTGGGTCTCAAAACCTTCCCAGAAGAGAAAGTGTTGCGAAGTTCTTCCTCTTTTTCCCAGTTCCTCTAAAATTATCAATTTTATCAGGCCATAATGACAAAGGGCATTTTTTATGCTTAGAGGTTCAGTTCTAATCTTCTTACATACTTTGGTTAGGCTTTTGTAAAGGAAGAAAGGCAAATTCAAAAGGGTCTTCCTTATGAAATGATCTAAAAGTATGAAATGGTATAACATTAACTTGTCATACCTGCCTTATGAAGTTAAGTAAAGTTGAATTCCTTTGAATAGATCTTTCCATTCATCTTCCAGGTGAGAAATATGTAACCTTTTCTTCCAAGTTATATTTCTGAATTATGGCTTGAGGTATACCCTGAAATCTAAGTTCTTAGTCACTGTCGTTTTAAACCAGCTTTGGCCTATTTTGGGTAAGCCAGTTGTTGTAGCGATGGAAGATTCATCAATTATCATTTCTAGAGAGCCCACGCTGGCTTTCTTTCCATCATATGACCTGGCAAAAACTTTTGTTGTCGCCTGGTGATAACCATACTGTAATTTTTCCACATAAGTCATGCATCCTGCGTCTGAGAAATGCTTTTGTACATCTGGATGTGACTGCAAAAATGAGATATTATCTAATTCTTTCCTCAGCTGCAACCCACTTCGCTTCCTCGCCATCTGCGACTTGAAAGTTGATTGATTTGCACACAGTTAACACAATAATTCTCCTGATACAAATGAGGTTGGGGCTGGTGAAAACTTTTTGTGTTACCAATTAGAAAATGAAACCATATCATATTGCCTATGAACACCATGAATTCAAAACAAAAGATATTGATTTGATGTCACGGGGTGGCAGGTACTTTCTCCACTGTCTCTAATGATGAATGTGAATTCATCATCTCCAATCCTCTCATTGTTGTTGCATGAAATCAGAAGCACAATCTGCCATAATGTCCTATTAAAACGTGAACTAATGGTATCATCATCATCGTTTGTTTCGACTAGAGCTCCATAATGATTGTGTGACGTGTGTCGAGCGTGTCCCTTTTTGATTTTGGAGTCATTGAAGAGAAATTTATGTTTAGTGATTTCACCATCTTGCTTTCCTGTGGGGAGTACACCTTAACCATTGAAAACAGAGGCTTTCACTAGCTAACATCAACTTAGCAACATATGTTAGCTGGTAAAAATATTTTTCACAAAATTTAAAAATAGCCTTTTGAGGATCAATTTATTTCTAAAGTACAATTTTAAATCCTATGTTTTGACACTTCTAGAATCTAAAAATTTATATAGAATCCTATTATTGACCACACTATCACCTACAAAATGGAAAAAATTGACTGATTCATTTTGGGAGATAACATTTGGCTCCAACTGGGATGGATACCTCCCTATGAGGTCACCAAGAACCTAGTATGACTCAGTAGCGTTTATTACAACTTGAAATCGGAAATGGTTTTACTCAGTACCATTGGGCATGGAGTTATTGAAGAGACAAAACAAAAACAAAACTAAAAAGAATATGTACAGATAAAACAGGGCTTTAAGAAAAGCCTTATGACAAGTAGGGTTTCAGAAAAAGCCTGTTAAAAGGGTCACCTACTACTTCTTCACCTGCAAGATTTTGAAGGACAAAGGTATTATTCTACTGAACTGTTGTTATGACAAATGGACCTACCCAAAGAGCATCAAATTTTCCATGTTTCCCCTTTTCTTGCCTTACTGCATCCCATTTCAGAACCAACTCCCCTACTTTGAAATTATTTGCCTTAACTTTCCTGTCGAAAATTTCCTTCATCTTCTCTTGGTGTAACTCTGTCCTTTCCAGAAGTTGCTCTCTATCTTGCTGCAACTCTACCAGATTGTGGATCCTTCTAGTTAAATCATTTGGTTTAGAATCATCTTCTTGTAAAAACTTTGCAACTGGCAGTGCAAGTTGAATAGGAAAGATGGCTTCAGTACCATATACTAACTTGAAGGGGGATGGACCAATTGACTTTTTATTTGTAACCCTATCAACCCACAAAGCGAATTTCAAATTGGAATCCCAGCCTTTGGTATTTTGTTCAAGCAACTTCTTTATGATTCTGACTAAACTCTTATTCGATGAATCAGCTAAGCCATTTCCTTGTGGATAGTAACCAGTAGAATGTACTGTTAGGTGGAAATATTGTAGTTTAATTATGTTGTAGTATTTGCCCAACCATTTAATTTGTCAATCCGAGGTTCATAGGCTTATGAAGAACATGCACTATATATGTAGGACTGAAGTAGAAGTAATCTAATCTAAATTGCTGAAATGAAACTAATCTAGGAAAGCAGGAAACATTAATCTAGAAAAGCAGGAAATTGCATAAAGGAAAAGAAATACAACATGTGAAGAGTTAACGACAAATAACATATGTGAGCTCACACAATAAAGCTATCTTGAA
Organism: Picea glauca; assembly: GCA_000966675.3. Classification (NCBI taxonomy): domain Eukaryota; kingdom Viridiplantae; phylum Streptophyta; class Pinopsida; order Pinales; family Pinaceae; genus Picea; species Picea glauca. Next base: position 534,813 of record JZKD02S2312907.1, read on the forward strand.
TTACATAACAATAATCAAATGACAATCATGAAATAATAACAATGAAAGAATATGAATCAAAGCTAAGAATACATTTCTCTTTTGAATCCTAATGAATACTCTAATTCTAATTACATCCTAATTGAATTCTCATGAAGAGAGAGCACTCTCTTTTATACATGAGATCCTTGAAGATAAGATAACCATCTCATTATTACAGATCCACTATTCTCTTAACCTTTTTTCCATTATTACAAAATATAATCCCTTTAAATCCTCACACATATCTCTCATATATCTTAGATAAGATATTCCAACCAAATCTCCATGATCTTCTCCTTGGAATGGGCTTGAATTATCTCCTCAAATATTTAAATGGTGGAGGAAGCATTCGAGAATTCCTTTGAATTAATCCTTCACATATTCCTACACATTACAAAGCTCACACATATTTGAGATATATATGAAAGCATGTTTATTTTCTAACATTTAATCAAAAATTCCTTTTAAATACTAAAATGAATAAAGTGGAGAACAATAAGGTGAAACCCAAGTTGTTATCCACAATTTTGGTCATCATGATGATGTATTTTAGGCTCTTTATTAGAAATTTTTCCTGAGAAAAGTTACCTTCATCTCTTTCCAGAAATCAAATTTTTAAGGACTGTTCGTAGGTTGATAGTATATTTGCCTGCGAGAATGTAGGATTCTCGCAGGCTGCCTTAAGCCAGGGTGTGAGAAGTTCGCACTATGTTGTATTGCTAGGGTGCAAACTATTTCTAAATAAGGGAAAAAGATGAATTCTCGAAGCTTCTAGAAGGGGATCTTCTAGAAGGACGAGATGGCATTCGAATGGTTACCTAAGTACTGGATTCCCTGATATTTTGGCATCATTCTTATCCAAGTAACTAATCCATTCTCTCCTATATATTGAGGGAATTCTCATGGAAAAACATTAGAAGCAAACAAGCAAGAAATTCATCGGAGAATTAGTGAAAAGGATTATGTGAAGGACTGATGCTACAACAACTAAGAACTCCAACAAGTTTATTAAAGGTGGTTGATCTTCTTCATACAAGTGAACAAGTGTGTGTGTCAGAGTCAAGAGCCATTGAAAGGAAGTTTGCAACATCAAGGCACAGGTTGTAATGTTTACTTTCCATCATTATGATACAGTAATATGTCCCTTTCCCATAAAGCTAATTCCACTTTATTGTATAACTTCTTGATCATATACATATATTGACTGTTGAATAGATTGTGCTTTCTTCACTTTGGTTGGTTTGTGTTGTCTTGGTCTTGACTGCACAAGAGCACTGAAGCGTAGCAGAAGCAACAAAGACCATAGGAAGCAATTATAAGGTATGTAACTTGTTATTGCCTCCTAGTTCATTCAATAGTCGAAATCTAGGGAAGAGTATTATTCTGTCTTGCTTTGTTCTAGATCCAGGTGGATCTAGGGAGATTGGTTTGTGTCTGCACTTACGAATTTATCCAATAACAAAATTCGCGACTCCGCTGGGGAATAATCCCATTTTCTTTGTGGTTTTTGATATTTTTCTATGGCCATTTTCTCTGGTTTCATTTTTTTCCTGTCCTATCAGTCTCTAAGTCTTCAAGATAGCTTGATAGACCCTCTGAGTCCAGAAGCCTTTTTGAATTTTACTTCATTTTTCAATTTTTTGGATATGTTCAGGAATTCTCGCACTGCACTTCATTGCGGCCTACGAGAATTGGTAAGGTTCGCATCTTGCCTATAGGTTTCAGTGAGAGGTTCTCGCACCTTTCTCAAAGGTCACCTGCGAGAATCAATTATTCTCGCACTGTGTAATATTGCTTGCCTGCGAACATGATTTTTAAAAAAATTGATTTTAAGTTTTGGCATTTTTAACTGCCCAGATCAGTTTGATTGCCTCTTGTGAGTTTCTTGGACCTTTGATTGGTATCTTTCTTGTCTTTGTTTGTATGCATGAACAGTCTTAGGGTTTCAAGGCTTTTCTTGTCATTTGTGGCTTGACTTTCGTTTCTTGACTCTTCTTGGCAAAACCACTCTCTCTGACTTCATAATCTGAGTGAATTTTATTAGTTAAGATCCAGTGATTGGTTGAAAGTTAAGTTTTCTTGGTTTTATCATTTGCTTTTGGTTTGAAAGATCATTTTCTTTTGAATTTGAAAAGACTAAAATTGGTTTGCTCTTTATTTTTGCTTTCATTGAAAGAGTGGATTGGTTTATTTGCTTGTTCATTGATTTGATTTTATGTGCTCTCATTGGCATAGTGAGGGTTGTCCTTTTTGGAAAGTGAACACAAGGTTTTTCTTTCAAAAACTTGTTTTTGTTTTTAGAAAACATTGAAAAAATCAAATTATTGAGTTTTTTTTTTGAAGTATTTGAAAAAGACACAATAGAGAATTTTCATTTGATAAGTGATTGTTTGCATTGACATTTGAATGGAAATTGTGCATTGTAGTTCATGGTTGATCTTGAAAACTTCTCTCTCTCCCATACATAGGATTCATTGAATGAAAAGTGATACATTTTATTCTCATCCTTGCATTATTGGGTCAGAGTCATACAACATAAGTTTCACTTCCGTTACCTTTGAGTAAACAATAGCTCTTAAGAACATTGCATAATCATAAAATTTATCTAGTAACTTTTTCTAGGGCTCTTTTACACCAACATTTAGCTAGGCTAGTGCTTTGGAGTAGGAAGAGAGATACACTCTCCAAAATCTCAAACACACACAATAGCATCTTGAGTTAGGGAGTGTTAAATTCCATTTGCAACATATTGTCTTGGGAAGCCCTTCTAACACAAGGGTCAAGCACTAGGTCGCATTTTTGTTGGCAGAGTTACTCACCCTGCTTTGTTGACATCAGTGTAGAGATTACACGTATTATGAGGGTCACTCAGAGGTATACCCACAATGATGAGTGGAAGCCTTTTAATTTGATTTCAGGCTAGATACCCTGCCCTTGCGTGTGGATCAGACTATCGACTGTTCCCTCAGGATTTACTATTGTTGGTGGTGACCTTAGTGGCTTATCTCTCTAGGTTCTTACCCAAGGTGACTATGGAGGGGAAATTCTTCATGGTACCTAGAATTGACGTTGACCAAACTCACTCGGGCTCCTTGGAGGGTATACCCACGATTATGTGTGGAAGCTTGCACCAGGGTGTAAGTCCGTTAAGCAGGTCGTCAGCGTAACTTTTCCACCCTAGCCCCACCCCTTCTCGTCTCGTTGTTGCGACATTAGATTTCATTACCAACTAGTGGCTTTGAAATTAGAAGGTTTTGTTTGCTTGGTGGTTGCTTCCTAGATTTTGTTTACTAGTGCATGTTGTTTGTTTCTCGAAGTTGACCATAGGAGTTTTTTTGCAGAGCTTGTCATTTGTTTACAATAGCTCCCCCACGTCGTTCCCGTAGAATGTAGGGTTTATCTCCAGAACATCTGGACATTTCACAACCCTTGCCTACAGCTACACCTGAGGATACCCCTGAGGGCTCTCCTCGGCAGAGTGAAGTCCCAGACGTTTCTACACCACCTCCACAGGTAGAACACAATGACTCTTTAGAACCTTTCCGAATTACCAATACTCAAGAGGACTTTCGAATTCGCTGTGGTGAACGACCCTTTGTGCGATCAAATTATTCCAGAGATTTAGTTGTTACCTCTTCTGGATCACCCGTTGGGCCTCTTCCTGGTATAGAAGGCCAAGATCCGTTTTGGTCTGCAGGTGATTTCCACAGGGCCCTTTTTAGTCCTGATTCAACTATGGTCTCTGAAATCAACCCTCCGGTGTTTTCTGAGACAGAAACTGTACCAGTGAATACCAATTATCACTTTACTCTCCCTGCTAAGATGGCCCATCTCGCGAACACTACGAGTGTCCCAACTGGATTCACTACAGCCGGTCTTCCTCCTATAAACACTCAGCGAACGCCCAGTGTTATTCCAACACTACCCCCGGATACCATGCGTTGAATGATTTGTTGAATTCTTCTGTTCCAACACCTCTGCAAACCCCATCTGGTACTCCCGATGGTCCTTCTGGGCATCCTATTCTTGGTTTTATTCCGACACTCCCTCAATTTCCTTCTGGCAATCCTAATCCTAGTGGCACTATATCATCTATTACACCTAATTTCCAGATTCCCATTGGTGGTCTAGGTGGTACGTTTCAACATCCTCTTACCGGACATAATACAATTACTATGCAACCTACGATTGGCACACAACTTTCAGTTGGAACTCCACCTACGATAGGAGGACCAACCCCACCTTTTGGACAAAATATACCTCCTTCTTTGGCCTAGTATTGGAATCAGATGCTAAAAAATCTTCCTCAAACGACTGGGGGGAAACAAACTGCCCATACTATAGGCCAACCATATCCAGGTATACCCAATCCTATTTGGGGTCAGGGTCAGAATGCTCAAACTCAGGTCCCTACTCAAACTCAAGGTTACAATCCTTGGAACTACTATCCTCTCCAACCACCACCAAATCAGCCTGGGTCTTCCCACTATGGGCAGACTGTGTACGGTCCTACTAGTTTGTCGACAGGGTTTCCACCCCAAAGTCACTAGTACCCGCAGGTGAATCGACAATTACCTTTTCTTGCTACTTTGGATTTTCCAAATTTGTCTAGAATTCTAAATGATCCTATTCGTCACACTCCCTAATGGCCTGCTATTCCAGCCAAGCTTCCATTGGACATTCCTAAATTCGATGGAAAAGTGGCAGAGGACCAAAACAATCACATTATGACTTTTCACCTATGGTGTTCATCCAACTCATTGATGGATGACTCTATTCGTTTACATCTTTTTCAACGAACCCTTACTGGTTCTGCTGCGAAGTGGTATATTGAATTGCCACGAGGTTTCTTCTCTGATTTCAACACCCTAGATATGGCTTTTCTTACACATTACCAATTACTGATCCGTTATGATACTGGGAGTGATATTTTGACTTCTTTCAAACTGACTAAAGACACTCATATATCGGACCATATCCATGAGTGGCACTGAAGACGACATCTCATTAAACTTGAACTCCCTGATCAGTTACTGGTAGAATGGTTTACAAAATCTTTTGTGAATGAAATCGGTAAGGACATTTCCATGGGTGGCGTTGTCATGGAAGAGAAGGCTATAAGTCGTGCTCAATATCTTGATCTTGTTTATTCGCAAACGAGAACACTTTATGATTTATTACCTGAGTTACCTCATCCTGGTACTTCTAGCACTTCCACTACTCCCGCTGCCTCACATGCAGTTGATGGTGTGATTGGTACTACCCAAGCCCAATCACATTATGTTTCAAACAACAACCCTAAGTCTACTTCTTCTAATTTTCAACATGCTCAGTCTCCTGCCACTTCCACCGGTAAAACTTCTGAGGTGAACGTCGTTCAATATACCCCGACCGGTAAAAATAAATCGAAAAAAGGGAGAGGCAAGAATAAGGAGGGAAAAAATAATAATCAAACAGAGCAGCCTAAAAATACCCCTGTTGAAGATCAGGATAAGCGCAAACCCCACTACCCTTGCCTTATCTGTGGTGAATATCACTACACGAAGGATTGTCCACGACGTGCCGAGGTCACTAAGTTCCTTCAAGGAATGCCCAAACCATCTACACCGGTAGTATTGTCCCAACCCTTCCCGTCTCAACAATAGGCTCAGTTGGTCATTCATGACCAACCATATTCTTCTACGACATCATATGTTTTGATGTGTACTAGTGATTCTAAGAAAAACAACATTGCACTCACAACTAGAGCCAAAGATTATTCTCTGTCTAAGGAGAAGGTTGATGATTTACCTCCTACTTTGGTACAACCCTCTCCACTGACTCCACCTACAAACGGTCCTCTTCATCTCGAATGATCGATCCTTGATACAGTCTTGTGACCCCCTAAGGGTGTCGTTAGGAAATCAACTTTCAATCCTCATACTCATGTGGCCTAGAACTACAGTTTTTTGGAAGATCTGGCCCAGGCACCTTTAGCGATGTTAGCCCTTGAAGTCCTTCAGTCATGTCCTACACAATGAGAGGCACTGTTGAAATCTATAGGTGGAATTGACCCAACCGATACAAATTTAATAGTCTTTGAATTGGAAGATCATATTCCTAGGTTACCCCCTCAACTCGTGTTCTAGATACAAGTTGTTGTCTCTGACAAGAATATTTGCCGAACTATTATCGACGAGGGTGCCTCAACGTGTGTAATGTCTTTTTCTTGTTGGAAAGCCATTGGCTCTCCTCCCTTAAATGAATCACAAAATACTTTGAAATCCTTCAATGGATCTGGTTTTAAGACTTACGGTGTTCTTCCTTCGTTTCCTGTTACACTAGAAGGTAAGACGATACAAGTTGAAGTGGAAGTCTTCGATGCTCCCCTTGATTATAATCTTCTGCTTGGTTGTAGCTGGATCGATTCCATGCGTGTTGTTGTGTCAACACTTTTTCATGTAGTACGTTTTCCTCATCAAGGAAAGGTTGTTACTGTTGACCAACTTGCCTTCTTCAATTCCGATACTCGTAATGGAAATGTGTCGTTTATAGCTAAAACCACGCCGGGTTACGAGAATGTCGGTGTAGGCCTTTTAAAGGACTCTTCGTTAATGGGTACTTTCCCCATTCCACCGCTCGATGTTCCGCACCCGTCATTTGCTTCTATCAATATGATCTCCACCATGCCTCATGAACTTCTTGTGTCTTCCGACCCTTGGATAGTCCCTGACCCTGGAGATCATACTCGTTTCAGCGACATCATGTCGTTAAGTCTGGTTGAGTCTGCTTATCAGGCAATTCAATCAACAACACCTTCTACCCCCTCTCTTGATGAGTTGTCTCCCGATCCTTTTCATGTTATGTTTCCCACTGACGAGATGATCATGTCCATCATGGAAGACACCCCTTGGGACAATGGGCATCATCATTCCATACTCTTTTTGGAACAACACACTCTTGAGAACTACCAATGGATTTCGGCTCCGTCGACCGTTGTTGTAATATCAACGGTTCCTGCGACTTCACACGATGTGTTTTCTGAAGGGAACCTCAGTAATATTTCTCCCAGGATTCCCATTGAAATATCCGTTAAACCTGGGATAGTTGAAAATGTTCATATCAGAGCTTCGTGTTCTCTCGATGAAATTGTCACCTATACATTTTTGTTCAAAGAGTTTCGTGACATCTTCGTCTGGAGCTATAAAGAGATGCTAGGTATCGACCCTGCAATTGTTGTACATGAGATAAAGACATACCTCGGAGCTAAACCTGTCTGGCAACGCCTTCGTCTAGTCCACCCACATAAAGCGGCGACTATCAAGCTCGAGGTTGAAAAAATTTTGAAAGCCGACTTTATTTATCCAGTGGCTCTAACTGAATGGGTTTCCAACCCTGTACCGATTGATAAGAAAGGTGGAAGTATTCGTGTATGTGTTGATTATAGGGATATTAACAAAGCCTGTCCAAAAGACAACTTTCCAACCCCTTTCATTGACCATATTGTCGATGACTGTGCCGGAAGTGAAATCTTCTCTCTCATGGATGGTTTCTCTGGCTATAATCAAATTAACATCGCTCTCGAGGACCAACATAAAACTACTTTTATTTGTCCTTGGGGTACTTTTTCCTATAGGAAACTTCCCTTTGGTCTTACGAACGTTGGCGCGATGTTTCAGCGTGCTATGTCTTATTCTTTTCATGATATAAAGCATATCGTTCAACCCTATTTGGATGATTTACCAGCTCATTCTTTGCGCCAAGTCGATCACCCCACTCATCTCCGAGCTATTTTTGTTCACTGTCGATTCTATCGTATCCGTTTAAATCCTCATAAATGCGTTTTTTGCGTAGAATCTGGCTGTCTTCTAGGTTTTATCATTTCACGTCAAGGGATCAGGGTGCATCCTCTTAAGGTTGAGGCGATTCTTAATCTCCCTCCTCCTTCTACACTGCACCAGTTGCAAAGTTTGCAGGGGAAAGCAAACTTTCTTCATCATTTTATCCCTAATTACACCGAGATTACTCGTGGTTTTACATGGCTGCTAAAGAAAGATTCAGAGTTTGTCTGGGATACCGTTGCTAACAATGATTTTGAAGCTTTGAAGTTGTCCCTCACGCGAGATCCGCTTCTCTTTCCTCCTGATTATAGTTGTGATTATTTTCTTTATCTTGTTGCCTCTGAGTATACTATTGGCATGGTTCTCATCCAAGAGGATGATGTGCATGATGAGCATGTTATTTATTACTTGATTCGAAGTCTCACATCCACTGAAATCAAGTATCAACATGTTGAAAAATTGGCCTTGGCTGTCGTTCAAGCCGTTCAACGCTTCCGGCATTATATTCTCTCAAGGAAAACTACAATGATTTCTCATTGCAACCCTATGCAACACATTTTGACACGTCAATTGCTAGGGGGAAAATACTCCAAATGGATTGTCATACTCCAGGAGTTTGACTTGGAATTCTATCGTGCCACGTATAAGAAATCCTTAGTTTTTGCTTAATTAATATGTGATTTTCCCCACTCCGCCATGGAATATGTAGCAGTAGATTCATTAGCCGATGAATATATTTTCCTTATAAGCATAGACGATCTTTGGTATGGGGATATCATTATCTATCTCCAAACCCAGACTTTCCAACCTACTTTGTCTAGTACTGAATGATGTCGCATACGCTATCAAGCTCATCAATACATTATCCTCGGGGATACTCTTTACCGTCGGGGAATTGACTCTGTTTTTCGATGTTGTCTGAAGTTTGACGAAGCCGAGAAAGATCTGAATGACTGCCATTCTAGAGTTTGTGGTGGTCATATGTCTGGGTATGCTACTGCCTAGAAGATCTTATGCGCAGGGTATTTTTGGCCTTCCTTCTTCAATGACTGCATTACTTCAATTCAGAAATTCCATGCCTGCCAGACCTACAATCAGAAAATTCAGTCACATCCTGCTCCTTTTCATCCTGTGGTCTCAGTTGGTCCTTTTGCGAAATGGGGCATTGATTTCATGACATTTCACCCTCACTCGGCCAGGGGGCATGGTTACATCATTGTAGCTGTTGATTACTTTACAAAATGGGCCGAGGCGATGCCAACATTCGATAATACTGGAAAGATTGTAGCGTTGTTTCTTTTTAACCATGTCATAGCTCATTTTGGTGTTCCCCAAGCTATCGTTACTGATAACGATATTCATTTTAGGAATTTTATGATGTCTGAACTTACGAAAAATTTGGGTCTTTGTCATGATAACTCAACACCCTATTATCCGCAAGCTAATGGCCAGGTCGAAGCAATCAACAAAGTTCTTATAACTATGCTTCAACAGATGATAGGAATTCATAAAACAAGTTGGCATACAATGTTGTTTTCATCATTGTGGGCATACCAGACATCTATCAAATTTGCTACTGGGTTTACACCTTTTCGATTAGTCTATGGTGTGGAAGCCATTCTTCCTATAGAATGCGAGATACCTTCTCTGAAGCTAGTTGTCAAACTCTTACCCAGCACTTCTGCTGAAGAAGAACGTCTATTGTATCTGATGCGATTAGATGAAACTCGATGTGACACCACTCTAGTAATAGAAGCCCAGAAGAAACATGTCAAGGCACAGTATGACAAGCATGTCAAGCCTCACATTTTATTTGAAGGTGATCTTGTTCTTCTCTATGAACAGGATCGAGATGCGTTAGGAGCTGGGAAATTCGAACCAATGTGGTGAGGTCCTTATATTGTTCGTCGAGTTTTGGAAAAAGGAGCATATGAGCTGGTCGATTATGATGGTATCCCTTTGAGTGAACCCAGGAATGGGTTGTACTTGAAGAAGTACTATGCATAAATAATTTGTGCACAAGTACTTGTATTTTATGTATCATACTTCATGTGTGTTACTTTAGTTTTCTTTTGATGTTATCTGGTCTCTACCCTTATGTGACGTTGTGTTTGATTGCCAGATGTCGGAGTCTTCGCTACCCTATATTGGCTTCGCTGATGGTGCTAGCCGTAGTACTCAGAACCTAGCTTCTGTTGCGTGGGCAATCTATGCCCCAACAAGCGAACTTATATCTTTACGAGGTGTATGTCTTGGCCGTGCAACCAACAACATTGCAGAGTATAGCGTCGTTATTGAATTATTGGTTGATGCTCTCTCACTTGGAATTCGTCATTTGGTTGTGCGACTTGACTCACAACTTGTAGTACTATAGTTAAGTAATATCTACTCTATTCGAAGTCCTACTTTGTTAAGGGTGTATTTGCGAATTCGCCTCTTGGAACATTATTTTGATCACATTGAATATCATCATATTCCTAGATGTCTTAATACATTAATAGAGGCATTGGCTAATTATGTATTGGACAGAAATTTGAATCATTTATAAATCAAACACATTCAAAATTCACACAATATAAAGTAACTGGTAGAAACCATGTGTATATATAACGATCAAAAGAGTTTTTACAAAACATTTGTCTGAAGACCAAAATATCAAAATTTGAAGCTTATAGCTTCTACAAAATGACGTCATGGATGACGTTCACGGTAACACATGAATGCCCTAGAAACCCTATGGAGCATTCGACTCATAGCTACTGATACCCCTACAGTGTGACGTTGATCGCGTCGTGGAACCTCTTCCAGAGTCATATGTGGAATGTCTGTTGTCAGGCCCTCTAAATTCTGTTCCACCACCTGATAATCTTCTGCGTACTGTGGTGTTGATGCTGCTACCTCTCCTCGTCGCTGGATAGGAGAGGTGCCAGGAGGTCTATAAGGTCCAACATTTGTGTTATCAACAAAGGTTTTGTGTTATTCTTCGGATAAATATATAAAAACAAAAACATTTGAATATGATAAAAATTCAAAAACATTTAAAAAGAGAAAATGCATGTACTTATTACCAAGGTCACCCCACTGAGTGTCCTCAAGAAATTCCAAATTCAGATCTCCTCGGAAATCCAACCCGACATAAGCGTAGTCATCGACCATCAACATCTATTTTTGAAGCCAGTCAAAGAAAATATTGTTGTACTTGACAATTGGTTTTGCCACATGCCGGGCCATGAGATGACACCATATCAACATCCGTGGATCCCTAGGACCCGGTAAGTTCCACTCAACCTGAAGTCTAAATATGGGGACCCTCTCAAGGAAGAAGGGAACTAACAAAGATCCATAACCAAATTGTTTCAATTCACCTCGCCTGCATTTGGTTAATTATTTTTTGATATTGCGAAGCACAACATCTGCCCAGTTGAATACTCGAGGCTCAGTACACTCGATGGCGTACTGGAACTAGCTCTATAATGCCATATGAGGAGCAGAAATCCCAACCATCCAAGCTATAGTAAAAATAATAGTGCCGAGGGTCAAGTCTTGTACCCCCTAGATAGCCACTTTTCCTTTTTTCCTCTTAGCCTCAGGTACACAGTATTGATTGCAGTACTCACTCATCTTTAGCCAACCACCTCTACTACCGGTCAGGCTGACATAATAACCATGCCTGGACAATCCAGTCAAAAAGTATATGTCCTCAATGTCTATGGACAGAGTGTGAACTCCTACATTGAAAACCTGTTGATCTGGGTCCCACATACGGATCAGGAACTCTAGTAGTCTGACTTGAGCCCTCATGCCCGGGATGCGGAAGTATTTTAAGAGCCCACAATCTCTCAATGCAGCTATGTAGGAGGATGATTCTTGGTATTTTCATTATCCTCTTCATTTTCTCTTTCACGCCACTCAAGCACCATGTTTATGGATATTTATCTGCATAAGGAACATAAAAGGAGGATTAATAACTTTTTCATGCCTTAGAGTTTTTTCATTTGGCTAAAATTTTAATTTTTTTTTGAGTTCTGTGGTTCTCGCAGGTGCCCCATTAGCACAGTGCGAGAACCTCGTAGGTGGCTTAAGGTTCACCTGCGAGAATCCATCATTCTCGCAGGCCCCGTATGGGTTACTTGCGAGAATGATAACGTGCATGTAGGGTTCAAAAAACAACTTGAAAATGAAGATTGAACCAATGAAATTAAAAATTTAAACCATGAAAATGTCAAGAATGAAGAGCTTACCTTAATGCTGCAGATGACTCGTTTAATGGTATCTTGTAGCTCCCAAAAATTAATGCTAAACTCAGAGGGTAAAAAGGGGGTTTTTGAGCTCAATAGTGGAAATGTGAAATGATGTGGTAAAAATGGTTATTTACTCATTTAATTTACTTTTTACTATGTCATTTTGGGTTTTTATGCTTATTTATTGATTAAACCTAATCCATAATATCAAGATGAGTGTAATGACTTGCAGGCATGATGACATTGATGATTAAATACAAGGATATGGACATATTTTTCTTCGCTATGGCGTGTTTTTTATTGTTTTTATGGTTTTTACATAAAACCTCGAGCGTCGTTTTTGTCCGTTCTTGCGCTCGTAAAAAACATGAGAACGTGATCGAGCATACTTTTATCATTTTTTCGGGCTCAACAAGGTTATACGAAAAAGGAACCCCCCTGGAGTCCTCTTTAATCTCTTTTCAGACTCTCTGAACATGAAAATATCACCGAGCAACCTTGCTATTTTCACGCTCGCTAAAGTATTTGAAGTACGCATCTGGTAAGCGATAATTTCTCTCTTTTTCGGTTTCATCTAGACTATTTTATGAAAAAGGAACTGAGAGAGTTCTCTTTTAAGTATTTTTCCAAACTCTATAATCTTGAAAAACCTTCGAGTTTTCTATCTCTGGACTCGTTAAACAAATATTGACAGACCCGTGATGGGATCGAACCACTCCTTCTTAGGGTTCGTTAAAAATATTTCAAGGGACTCATCCGAAGGATGAGCTTATATCAACAAGCATATGTTATCCTCCTCAATATTGCGTAAAAATAAAGAGGTACTCGCCAGAAATGGTGGGGGAACATTTGGGAAAGAGATATGTTTTCATCTTCGTATTGATTGGCAGTAAGTGTCTCTCTTGAACATGACACCCCCTATTCATCGCATTTGAAGCCGGTTTGGGAAATCCATTTGTCTCTCATTCAATTTTCTACAAGGTCATTCCATGTATTTTATTTGAGTCAATGCTGCCAAATCATTGGTCATGTCGTTCATATGTTCAACAGAAGTCCATTTGAAACCTATATTGAGTCGGCCATCTACAGTTATCCATTCTCTCTGTGTCGGCCTTCCCTGTGTCCAGTCCAATTTGTAAAATGATCTGTTTCACATTCAAACTTTGTTACTCATTTCGTGTCATTGATGGGGGATACATCAAGTCCCTCCTATGATGAGTTTTGTTTTGTCAACTTCAGCTCATTATCTGGAATCAAGACTTAGAAATTATTTAGTACCTTGGAGCTTGCATGCCTTAATGGCAAGTTTCCTCACTTTCGACAGTGGGTTTACATCATTGACCCTTGATCAAAATATTCCGTCGGATGTTTGACATCAACTCATTTATTCACACTCGATGGATTATACTATGGTACCTTGGGAGTCATTGACATCAATGGTGATTTCCCTCGCACTTGTTAACAGTTACATCAATGACCGGTAATCAAGTGGTTTCTGCCATGTTCGACTTCAACACATGTAATCACATGGTTAGATTCGTACTTTGGGCAATGAATTTGAAGACCTTGAATATTAGCTTTATGATCTAGATTGCGATGGATTATGTATAATTTGTGACATGTAGATCCACTGTGTATGTTTCATGGCTATTTCGTCTTGATTTGAAATTTCTCGCATAGATCCACAGTGTATTCAGGTGGCTATGCTATATTTTGACATCATGGATCCACAGTGTATGATTGGTGGCCATGACCTTTGTCTATGATGTCATCAGTCTATGATCTGAGTATGGCAATGCCTACCTCATAATTGATATATATGATACTCTGCAGATGCTTGATTGTTTGCAGGTTTCTGATTAGATGTGCTCTTGGTTCTCGACACACACATGCAGCTTACAAAGTCTATCGACTGTCACTGGTTCCAATCTCAGACTTTGGGGGGAATTTTGTTGTCCACAATTTTGGTCATCATGATGATGTATTGATGATGGTGTATTTCAGGCTCTTTATTAGAACTTTTTCCTGAGAAAATTTACCTTCATCTCTTTCCAGAAATCACATTTTTAAGGACTGTTCGCAGGCTGATAGTATATTTTCCTGTGAGAATGCATGATTCTCGTAGGCTGCCTTAAGCTAGGGTGCAAGAAGTTCACACTGTGTTTTATTTCTAGGTTTCGAACTCTTTCTAAAGAAGGGAAAAAGATGAATTCTCGAAGCTTCTAGAAGGATGAGATGGCATTCGAATGGTTACCTAAGTACAGGATTCCCTGATATTTTGGGATCATTCTTATCCAAGTAACTAATACATTCTCTCCTATATATTGAGGGAATTCTCATGGAAAAGGTTAGAAGCAAACAAGCAAGAGATTCATTGGAGAATTAGTGAAAAGGATTGTGTGAAGGACTGATGTTACAACAACTAAGAACTCCAACAAGTTTATCAAAGGTGGTTGATCTTCTTCATACAAGTGAGCAAGTGTGTGTGTCAGAGTCAAGAGCCATCGAAAGGAAGTTTGCAACATCAAGGCTTAGGTTGTAATCTTTACTTTCCATCAATATGATACATTAATATGTCCCTTTCCCATAAAGATAATTCCACTTTATTGTATAACTCCTTGATCATATACATAGATTGATTGTTGAATAGATTGTGCTTTCTTCATTTTGGTTGGTTTGTGTTGTCTTGGTCTTGACTGCACAAGATCACTGAAGAACAATAGGAGAAACAAAGACCATAGGAAGCGATTATAAGGTATGTAACTTGTTATTGCCTCCTAGTTCATTCAATAGTCGAAATCCAGGGAAAGAGTATTATTTTGTCTTACTTTATTCTAGATCCAGGTGGATCTAGAGAGATCGGTTTGTGTCTGCACTTACAGATTTATCCAATAACACAAGTATATTTATGGAAATGATATCATGAAAGGTTAATGGGCGATGAAATGTGAAGAATGATGAAGGGAAAGGTGGATGAGAATAGGACATTTCTGAGCCCCAACATGTACTAGTTGAATTACTAGCTCTTCACATAATTTTACCAAGTGTTTATCATTAAATGCAATAGCATTATCAATGACTATTCTCTTGGGGCAACCTAATATGGAGAATATGTTTTCTTGCAAAAAATTAACGATGACAATGTGATTGGCCTTTCTGGTAGGAATGTTCTCAATCCATTTGGTAAAATAATTAGTGGCAACAAGGATCCACCTATGTTGATTGCTAGAAGGCAGGTGAATCTCACCTATGAAGTCCAGACCCCATTGCTAGAAAGGACCTGTGACCACAACAGGTCTGAGAGGGAGGGATTTTAGTTGTTTTTTTCCTGCAAACCTTTGGCACTTGTCACATGTTCTCACAAATTCACACACATCTGAAAATAAAGATGGCCAATAGTAACCAACTCTTAGGATTTTATGCACAGTAGTCTTCCAATAGTGATGTCCTCCACACTCACTATTATGAAATTCAGTCATGATTCTAGCTACTTCTTATTGGTTTATGCACCTCAATAGTATCCCTATTGGATTTTTCTAGAACAATAAGTTGTCATTAATGCAAAAATTCATGGCTTTGATCTTTAAATCCCTCCCTTGTGTTCTTGTCAAATCTAAAGGAACTAATCAAGTCGGTAGAAAATATAAGATGTAGCTATACCATTTATAGTTAGCTAGGTGAGTTGAAACCTATAATTTCTCACTTCCTTTGTCCTATGAAGACTAAATATTTCCTGCATTTACACTTACCAAATTTATCTCAAGCAACTTACAATTTTCTTCTGCAAGAAGCTTGGCAAGGCCTTGACCTTTCACAAGTTTTGTTGGCTTGATCTCAACATCAAATTCAATTAACTTTGCTATCCACTTACTCCTTTTTCCATCTATGTTGTGTTGTATAAGCATATCTTTAACTGAACTTGATGGCACATAAGCTATTACCTTGGCTTGAAGGATGTAAAATCTGAAGGATTTTAATGACTTGATGAGCGCATATGCTTGTTTTTCCAATGGTTCATACTTCACTTTAGCATCTCTGAAGACTTTACTGAAGCAGGTGACTGGCTGCTCCTAATCATCAACATTTCTCTACAATAGTGCAACTGCAATTGTGTCTTTTAAAGCAAATGAAAAGATATAAAACTCCTTGTCAAAGTTAGGGTTGATTAAAATAGGGGTTGCCATAATGGCTTCTTTGATAGCATTGAAGGACTGTTTAGCTTCTTCGGTCCATCTTACTTCAGAGTTATTTCTTAACATACAAGTGACATTCTTTGTAAGTTCTGCAAAGTTTTCTATAAACCTCCTGATAAAGTTTATAGTTCCAAGGAAAGACTGAATATTCTTTTTTGATCTAGGAAGAGACAATTTTTTAATGGCTTCTACTCTTTTAGGATCAATCTTCACCCCATTAGTTGAAACAATATGTCCAAGTAATTTCCCTTATTTGAGTGCAAAATTATATTTCTTAGGATTAAGAGAAATGCCATACCTTCGACATTTTAGGAATGTCCTTCTCAAGTGTTGCAAATGATGTTCATGGCTGCTTGAAAAATTAGTTATTTCATCAAGATATATCAAGACAAATTTGTCTTTCTCTCCAATGAATGCAATTTCCATTTCCCTTTGGAATTTCACTCCCACATTCATCAATCCAAAAGCCATATTTTCATACATAAATGTACCCCATGGAGTGGTAAAGGCAGTCTTTTCTCTATCATCCGTATGGACAACAATCCTGATTGTATCCAGAGAACCCATCAATAAAGGACATCACCTTTGATCATGACACCTTCTATAAAATATGTTCCATCTTGGGCAGTGGGTAGTTGTCTTTCCTAGAGCACTTATTCAAATTTCTAAAATCCACATAGAGTCTGATCTCTCCATTTTTCTTTCTGACGGGTACAAGATTAGCAATCCAATCTAAGTATCTGAGAGGTATAATAATTCGGGCATCCAATAGCTTCTTGATCTCCTTTTCCATAGTAGGCAGCAACATAGGATTGAAAGATCTAAGTTTCTACCTAAATGGTTTTGTATCTTTGTTTAAGGGGATCTTGTGTTGAATTATCTCAGTGATGAATGTCTTTAAGTCATCATATTGCCAAGAAAAAATGTCAACAAATTCTTTTAACAAGTCACCGTAATCAGCCTTTTGTTTTTCAGTCAGATGGAAAGCTAAGTTGACATATTTAGGATCCTGTTAACTGGCTACATTATACTGAAAAAATTCTAAGTCCTCTTCCTTCTTTTCCATTTTGACAGCCACATCATTATTATCAAAAATATTTTCTAAAGGGACCAACCCTTTAGGGATTCTGTTAGTGGACAATTGTACTATTTCATGTGTTTCAATTTTACTTCTGAACTTTGGCTTCTCAGCTTCATCATCATGTTCATTCTCCTAATCAATTTTCAAATCTGTGAACTCATCTATTACTGCAATAAATCTAGTGAGTTCGGCATCATCCTTGAACACCTTCCAAAATTTTACATTTTCATGGAGTGATGGCCTATACTTTACTTGGATTTTGTAATTCAATTTAAGAGGCAGAGGAGGTATAAAAGCACAGAATGACATAGCTAATGAATCATCCAATTCATTCATTGCTATGGGTATGAATGAAATCTTGAAATCTGTAAAAGTATGGATTGCTCTCAAAACTTCATCCCTATAGGTTTTCAACCTAACATGTTTGGCTTGAAAGGACTTGTTTACCTGCTGAATGATTAAATCTGCATCTATGAATACATGTAATCTTTGAATCTTCATCTCTTTGGCTGCATTTAATCCTAGGATCAGCACCTCATACTCTGCAATGTTGTTAGTCACATTAAAATCAAGCTTAAAGGACAAATGAGAAGTTTTCTTTGAAGGAGAAATTAACACCACCCTTGCTCCTGTTGATTCTTTGGTACAAGCACCATCGAAGAACATGGTCCAAAGGTCATCTTCTGATACTTCTGTAGACTAAACTGCAGGCTTCCTAAGCAACAATGAATCTGGTAATGAATCATCAATTTGTAATATGCAAGATCCCATACCTGTGTCCACTAAATAAATAGGATGGTTGGTTGGATTTTGTTCATCAATGATAACATATGCAAGCTGTGACTCCCTGTATAATCTTTTGTTTACTCCAAAAATGGGAATAGTAGCATATGAGAGATCCATTTGAATAGTTCCACCTAGCCTCTTCATCCACGATCTTGATAACAAACATCCAAATTTAGGTGGGATGTCTACCACTACTACATCCATAACCATAGTTTTCATAGATGCCTGGGTCAAAGTTATAGCGAAGTCCTTGATCATTCCAAGACATTTAACTTTTTGAGAGTCAAAAGAGAAAATATCATGGTAATACTTGATAATCTCTAACCCAAGCTCATCCATAACCGCCTTTGGAATTAAGTTGTGAGAAGCACTGGAGTCCAACATACAGTTATGTAATGTTTTTTCATGAATGTTCAGAGAGATATAAAAAGGTGGACAACTTTCATCTCTATCCTCTATCATTTGGCCCAAAATGATGGTTGGCTTGTCATCATATATATTAAGAATATCAACAGAGGGGTATATGAACTTGGGGTCAAGATTTTTGAGGATATCTCTATTGAATGTTTCGTTCTTCATTAACTCCACCAATGGGATGGGGATTTTAATTTTCTGTATTTCAGCCTCAAAATTGAAAGAATGAGAGGTTTTATCAGAGACTTTTACTTCATTTGAAGGAGCTTTCAGAAGACTTTGTTGGTCAGTAGGGGTTTTATTTTTTTGAGTTTGTTGTTCGACATGAACAATGGTCTTCTTGGGAGGATCTGGTGCATTTACTTTTGAAGAGTCTATTTGTTGATTTTCTGATACCTGATCCTTTTGCTTGACAGGGGATACAATATTCTTAGGAGAAGCTGGTGCATTCTATTGGGCAGTATTGGACTTAGATTTGAGATTATATATGTTCTTCTCTTCTATTTGAAAAAGACCAGCCAATATCTATCGGTGTTTCCTTTCAACTTATGGGCAGCCAATATATTTGATTCTACTTCAAGGGCAAAATCTTGCATCAAAGATAGTGTCGATGACCTCCTTTCTCTCAACAATAAATAGAACTCTGAGTCAAAATAATCGAAATATGTGATTTTGGCAGAGGCATCTGAAGGTTTAATATCAACTAGTATTTTACTATACATTCAGTTGAACCTTTTAGTGAAATCAGAGACTGACTCACCATTTTCTTTCCTTAGAATTACAAATTTAGTAATATAGTATAAAAAATCTCTTCTATCACCCCAGTGTTTCAAAAAGGTATCATCCAATTGCTCGATGCCAGCTATTGAACCAATAGGGAGTTCTTTGAACCACTTCCTAGCATGGCCATATAAACTTTGGACAAAGACTCAGGTCCAAACATCTTCCTCCTCAATGTTAAGGTTTTCAGCATAACTGTAGAAGGCCTCTATATGTTCTTCAACAGTCACATCACCCTCACCTGTGAATTTGGGCATATACTTCTGATAGTCTCCTGTCGGCATAGCTGATACTGGGTTTGGCAATATTAGTGGCACATACCTAGCAGCTAGGATTTGTTGCATCTTGGTCAAAGGAGGTGGTGCAACCATAATGATCAGGGGTGAGAGAGGTGATAGTTTTTCCTCTGATTCCTCAACAATAGGGAAATTTAAAGAAGGTGAATTCTCTAATGGGAAAGAGGTCTGATATGAGGCTCTATAGAAATTTGCATGTTGTTTAGCCACGTTTTCTTCACCTTTAGCAGACAACTCTTGAAGAATATGTTCTATAGCAAGGAAGCTAGTGTAAATGTTTAAATGATCTTCTTTCTATTGTGAATGAAAATATTCAAGAGAGGAAGAGCTATGATTTCTTTCTCAGGACTTAGATGACTGTTCAACCAAATTTGAATCTATCAATTCTTCAGCAATGACATTTTCCTGTTGATAAGAAATAATTGATTCTTCCATAGTGGTTACAGTTTCTTTTTCACTAGCAATCTTAGTGAAAGATGATTCAATGTTTTCTGTAGTAGATTTTTTAGAACTATAGAAAGCATTACCTTCAGTGCCTGATTTTGAATTTTAACCCTAGAATGATATCCCTCTTCTAAGAAGTAGTTCTGGTTTGGGCACTGGTGTGACATGTGAGTCTTGTGGATTCACCCTGGTACTGATCCTCTTGGGAGCTAGAATGAACTTGTGGAGTCACTAGATAGATAATTGTTGGTCACTATAATTTCTTATTAGTTAAAACAATCAAGTGTTACATAAATTGTCAACCCAGGGAAGTTTATTTATTTCAAAGGCAATCACACACTGTATATGCTCAATCTCAAAAGTAATCCAAAGTTGTAGTAAAACTAATCACACCTTGATTTGAATAGACTGAGGTTCTACTATGAATTACAGTAAAAGAAATCTATCTATTGCATAGTTTAAGATTCAAAAAGGAATAATTATCAAAAGAATCCTAGATTACATTAAGAAATAAAAACCTAGGAAAAATGAACCTTTCAGCATACTACAAAGAAGACTAACTATTATGTAACAAAGAACAAGAACCTATTCCCCAAAGTAGGAATCTTCAACACCTATCTCTGACTATCTCACTTTCATAAAATCATTCTGCAAACATAATTACCAATCAAAATGATTAACAATTACCGAAGACTAACTATTCTATAACAGAGAAAAGGACCCCATTCCTCGAAGTAGGAATCTTCAGCACCTGTCTTTGACTATCACACTTTCATAAAATCATTCTGCAAACAAAATTACCAATCAAAATGATTAACAATTACCTAGGAATGAATTGTATGAAAACGATGTAACAATTAGTGGAAACAGAGTTTCAACAAACCAGAGTTTTAACAAAGTATAGATAAAAACAATACTACACACTACAGAAACTAATGGGTGAATATTGTGAAGAAGGTGGGCCCTTTCCTTCTCACAAGATTCCCCAGAAATAAAAGGAATTAAGAAGGAATGCTTAGAATGATCTCTTATTCATCTATCAAATGTGACAAGTTACAATATCCAAAGTGAACACGCTCCTTCTCTATAATTCACCTCTAGCTAAGCCTTCCGTAATCTCCCTTCTAATGATGATTTCCCCCTTATTTAAAGAGGAGAATCGTCTTAATACAATTAAGCATAAAATTACATGTGTATGTGCAAATCTTATTCTTAGTCTAATCTAATCTTATATGCTGGAATCGGATATTTTGATCTCCCATAGCAAAATGTTGTTACAATGGTTGGAATGGTGTTGGCTTGAGGTATAGCTATTGCGGCTAGTGTAACAACTCCTTCTTGTTATTGTTGTATGTGAAATGTAGTTTCAACATCGCAAATCATGAACTGTTTCAGCAACGAGATTTGCGTACTGTTGATTGTTTCAGCAACGTGGTCTTCAAGAAGCAACAGTATATTAACTGCATTTCAAACTGTTTCAACAACTATATATTTTTGATTAATGGATAAGTATGAGAGTAATGTAAAATTACATGTAAAACAAATTAAACATATATCAAAGAGAAGAAATGTTATATACCTTGGAGAAATAGATTAAGTTGATAATGTAGGCTTAAATATGAGTGGGAAAAGGATGTAATGATAGCAAAAAGTATAAGAAAAAAGGTACATTATAGGGTCCTAACATCCCCCCCAACTAAAAAGGTTGCATGTCCTTAGGCAACTTCAATCTGAATCAGAATCCGGATACCGACTCTGAGCATGCAAATTACTTAAGTAGTAGATGTAGAAAGTGTTGTCTATTGGATCTCTGAATCCTTGAACACGTTGTAGCCTCTGCCAGACTGCTGCTTCAACCTTCTTGGGAAACTTATGATGGACTTGATACTTTTCTGCTGGCATCCACAGAATGGAAAAATGGAACTGATAACCTATCCAATTTTCAGCACATTGCTGGACACATTTGATGTAACTAGGTACCCGGGAGATTGCTATCTCAATATTCGTAGGACTAAATGGATTGTGCTCCTGCCTTTTCTCAGAAGATTGTTGCCAAAAAAAATTATTTTCTTTTAGGGAAGCAGTCTCTATGGATTTAATAAACTGTTGACAATCCTGAAGTACTGTTGCCTATAGTTGCCTTATGTATTGATTCATCCCTGGTTTCTTCAAAAATTGGTAATATTCTACAACAAAGGTGGCAACGTTCTGTGGTTCTGGACATATCCAAAGGAGGTTGTTATATTCATTATGCTTGGCAACTAGAAAATCATTCTGCCATGTAATCTAGTTGGTAAGGAAGGAGACGAGTGCCCGAATCTAGATATCACCAATAAGAGGATTAAGATTAAGCTGTCTATTCTTAGGAATGGCTTCATTATGAAGATATACCTCACATAATAGATGTTGATCAGTAGTAGATGCTTCTGCAAAAGTTTGAACAAAATCTTCTAGTTTGAACACTGCATAGGGTCTTCCTTCTTTAATTGATTTAATCTGAAAGAATGCAAGTCGTTCTATAAGGAAAAGAGAGTAATTTGAGGATGGTTTCCTAGCAGCAAACAATTTTTGTACCAAATCAAACATCATGAGCAATTTTCCTTTTAACTCTTCATTCTACTTTTTATGGGAATGAGAATCTTGGCGTGTTTGCTCCAAAGCTTCCTAGTTTGAATATATGTGGTTTAGCCAAAGTAGTATGTGCTCTTGTAGACTTTTATCATGTGTAATAGCAGATTCTTTTTTCCATTTGTCCATTATTACCTATTCATTCCATGGTTGATTTTGTGGTTCAACATCGTAGGTGGTAGGCTGAGGTAGGGTCTGAGTGGCTTGTTCCACAAGAGTAGAGGTACTGATCTTGATAGGAGGGGCAGGTTCATCAATAGGCAGAGTTTGTGTTTCAGCATTGTAAGTGGTAGGCCGCGTTAGAGTCTGAGTGGCTTGATCCAAAAAAGTAGAGGTACTGATCTTGACAGGAGGGGCAGATTCATCAACAGGTAGAGTTTGAACAACTTTACTAATGAAAACAGGAGCTTCAGATTTAACAATTGTTGTAGGCCAGGCTTCCTGTAGATTAGCTTTTCTTTTTGGAATTTTTGAAGGTCCTACTGGTTCTTTTGTAACAGTAGGGAGTTCTTCTTTTTTAACTACAAAAGTCATAGGTGCAGGGGAAGCTCCAGGTATTGGGATTTGAACCACTTTGTAGCCTACTTTATCATAAATATCCCCACATTGGTTGCACATATACTCTCTATACTGATCATCTTTTGTGTTTTTCTCTGCCATGGCTGCTACGCGAGCTAAGGTATACCATTAAGTTCCCTGTCATAGGCTTCCTTTCCCATTACTAGCTCTTGCTTCTAAGCTTCCAATTCTGATCTTATAAACTCATTCTCTTGTAAGAGAGAAGCCATTATTGGTTTTGGTTGTTGATCTGTCATCGGTGTATCAGGAGGGGTGATTGGTTTTTGTGTAACGGTCACAACCTCAGTAGTTGGTTGTGGAGCAACTACAAAATCAATAGTTGATTCTTGTGTTTCAGCTACTTGATGTAAAGAAAAGAGTGTTTCAGCACCCTGGGCATATGATTCTTGAATTTCAGGAATAAGGTCAGCAGCTGGTTCTTGTGTTTCAGCTATAGCCAGTTCTTGTGTAATAGCTATAGTTGGTTCTTGTGTTTCAGCTACTAAATGAGTAGATGGTTCTTGTGTAACAGTTACTGTTGCAGCACCCAGGTCATTTGATTCTTGTATTTCAGGAATGAAGTCAGCAACTGGTTCTTGTGTTTCAACTGTAGTTGGTTCTTGTGTAACAGCTATAGTTGGTTCTTGTGTTTCAACTACTGAATGAGTAGCTGGTTCTTGTGTGATAGCTACTGAATGAGTAGCTGGTTCTTGTGTGATAGCTACTTGATGTAAATAAAATGATGTCGTAGCACCTTGGGCCTCTGGTTCTTGTGTTTCAGTGCCCGTGGGTTGAACAGGTAAAAATTTCAGGATTTGCGAGGGTGGAGGTGTATGGGTTCTTAGCAAAATGGGTTGGGGGTTTAGGGTAATGGCAGTAGTGGATGATTTTGTTGAATCCCTCGTTCATTGTTTTAGTAAAAAGTAAGGAAAAGTAGTAGTTTGCTTCTTTCTCTTGTGTATGGGTTTTTCCTCGGTGATGGGGAAGGGAGGGTTATCAAGTTTATTTGCTTCAGAATCATCGCTAAGGATATGAACGGTAGGGGTAGATGATTATGGTAAATTGTGGGGAAGACTTGGTATGGTAGGAGGGTTAATTGGATCAATTGGGTCTGTAGGCAAATTGATAGGTATTTCTGGAAAGTCAGGAAGGTTTTTTGGTTTCTCTTCATGAGGATTTTCAGGATGTTCAGCAGCTTCCTGAGGGTTTATGGGTGGGTTTTTTAGGAGAGGGTTTTGTTGGGTAAAACCCTTTTGGATGAGTAATTGAATGAGACGATGATGGGTGAGGGAAAGGGTGGGATTTTTAGCCTATTTACAATAATGCAACATATTTCTAAGACATCCGAGCAGATAGTAAGGAATGTTGACCAGTCTAGCATGTCGTAAATGAGAAAAGAGGACAAAGTCGGACTAGTAAACTACCTGGTATTGGCCTTCATAGGTAAGGTAGTTCTTTACAAACTCTGCAACTTTCGGCCAAGGAGGCGACAACGAGATAAGTCGAACACCTCGACCTTTAGGCTCAACTTGTTCTCCTGGAAAGAGAAAATCCTGTTGGGCATTAAGGATAACGTGTTTGCGACTAAACCAATGAATACCAGTGACATGAAGACCTGAAACCTGTGCGATATCATCCTCTGTGACTGGAATCTGAACCACTTGAACAATAGAATTGTCTTGTTGAAGATTCTAAGCAAATTGAAGAACCTGTTGTTGATCAAATCCCTGGAGCCTCTGAAAATAACCTAGCCAACCTGCCTGCTGAAATATTTGGTAGACTTCTGGATAAAATTCTAGCAATTTTGTCATGGCGAGTTTGTATCATATAACATGACCTCCCATAGCTATTCATCTCAGTAGAATGCACAGTCAGAGAGTCAAGTAACCGCACCCGAACATAGTAAGTTTTGTGGATGAAGGCATGCAAATGATGGTGAAAAAAACCAAAATGACGGGTAAAAAGAAGTGACAGTAGTCGGTTCATGTGAAATGATGGCATAAAATTTCGATATTTCTCCCCCCAACTACGTCTAAAATAGTGACTTTAAGTGAATGATAGTAATGAATCGAGATCTTCTCATTAGCCATAGTTCAATTGTATTTACATATAAAGTTTGCATACCTCATCTTTACCTTTGATTTGTACTTCGAAAAATATAGTGTCTGTCCATAATAGATCTGCAGTAACCATAGGAGAGATTTTGGATTTATGAAAGAAATTGTATCAAGGGTTTGTTTAATTATGGGAGAAAGCAGTGAAAGGACAGATTGTATGAAAATAGGAGAAGTGAGAGAGAAAGAGCTGAAAAATATGTTTTTATTGACAGGAAATGCTGGAAAAATGGTGTTTCAACAACATGAAAAGAATGGAAAAATGTTTGTTGAAGAGTGATGTTTTAACAATGGAAAATATTGCTGAAGAAATGGTGTTTTAGCAGTGGGGAAAATGGGGAAAATGTTACTGAAGAGTGGTTTTTCAGCAATGGGGAAAAAAATGTTGTTGAAGAGTGGTGTTTCAGCAATGGGGAAAATGGGGAAAAATGTTGTTGAAGATTGGTGTTTCAGCAATGGGGAAAATGAAGAAAAAAAATGTTGTTGAAGAGTGGTGTTTCAGCAATGGGAAAATGAGGAAAAATGTTGTTGAAGAATGGTGTTTCAACAATGGGAAAAATGGAAAGAAAATAAAATGAAAGGGGATGAATGATGGGGGTGTTGAATGGGCAATGAAGATGAATGGATTGAAGAAAGAGGGATCAATGCTTCACAAAATGAAGCTTGGATCTACTTGTAGTAAGATTGTCCTTTCTTGGTAGGCCTTTTCTGGATCAAGAATCTACAAAAGAATCAATTGTAACATGCCATTCCTTGACATGGATTATTAGTAAAAGAAATTTAATCTAATACTAAAGAAATAAAATTCAGAAAAATTAAATGCAATGAGGGGAAGGAGGCTCCTCTAAAAAGAGATAATTTGAATCTGCCACGCATGTGGCCTTAAAATCTTCTTTGGAAATGGGGCACTGGTACAGACGGAGCCAATGACCATTCAATAATAATGGTGTTTTAGAGTCATCAATTGTTAGGAGCCTTACTGTTCCATTGGGGAAAATAGTATCCACTTCGTAAGGTCCTAGCCATCTTGTACATAGTGTTATCACTGAAATTTCGTCTGCACACGGCGACAAGAACTCCACATCATCAAAACAACAATGAAGCCATTCATGGCATTGAATTAAGTCCACAGCATTCCAGAAAGGTCAAAAACTATACAAAGTAACCAAAAATTGAAAGGTGCTTTACAGCAGTAGGGTGAGCGCGCGTATGCGCGGGACAAAAACGTGTTTCACGCGCGTGAGCACGCCCGATGCGCGACTGTTCACATAAAAATCCATGCATTTGCTAATGCGGAACATTAATTGCTTAATTCAGCCTCCCGACCGCCTGTGGACCGGCCCCCAAGACGATTTGACCCTCAGATCAAAGTCGCCTTTGCAAATTCGGCGAATTTATGGCTTAAGTGAACCCTAAACAGGTCTGTGTTTACACCGGAAGCTGGTTACGTGACCGCCTGGAAAATGCTATAAATAGACATGAAGACTCATTGTTTCAGCAGAGAATTCCCAGCGAAGTTACACTGTCCAGATTCAGAGCTCAGTCCTTTTGACAAGCCATCCATGCACGGCCTAACTCAGAGTTCTTTCACTGTTCATTTCTGTCCTGCTCATTTTGTAAGGAAAGCACAAGCTTGAGAGCCCCGAAGGACCTTTCGTTGGAGGGATAGGGAACCTTTATCTCTGCCCTCAGCGTGTACTCTGGTTTCGTTAATATATCAAGCCTTGAAACCATTGTGGACTCCCTTGACTCATGCTTCATGTTTTTGTTTATTTTTGAATCGTTATTTGCTTACAGCTGTTAGTTAGATTGTATTCTGTTTTTGTTTTTCGTTTGTTGTTAACCCTTGCTGCTACAGATGTTTTGCCTTGGTGAACCCAACAAGGCATGCAGGACGGTCTCCTTTTTTCTCACCTGCTGACAGATTGACTGCGAACAGATTGGCGACTCCACTGGGGAGTCCAGGTATCAAATCCTCT
>JZKD02S2312907.1:578225-609135 GCA_000966675.3 Picea glauca
CCATTCACTGTCAGATATAGGATATATAAACCCTGCATTAAGCAATTTTTGAAGTTCCTCTTTAAGAATTTCTCTTAAATTAGGGTTCATTCGTCATTGAGATTGACAGATCGGTTGACAATCTTCCTTGATATGGATACAATGAGTACATAATTCAGGAGAGATTCCCTTCATATATGTATAGTCCCATGCAAATGCTTCCTTATGTTCAAGAAGCAACTTCATTAATTGTTGTGTTTCAGCAACTGTCAAGTTGGGGTTTATATTCAGTGTTTTGCCAGGTTCAATTTCTACTGGTATACTTTTAGAAGAGATGGTAGCTGATGTTTGAGGTAGGTTTGTAGAGTTAAGGTTTTCCTGGGTATCTAACTCCAAAAGTGCAGCTAGTTGATTATTTTTTTCTGGAGTCACAGAGGAGGGTTCACAAATAAAATTATTAATTACTTCATCCTCAGTGGCATCTTTAAGGCTTAAGGCTTGTCCGATAGTCAAGATAGGTTGAGTAGTTTGATCATCAAATTCCACCCATAAAGAATTGTCATTATTAATCAAGGGTGTAGCGTGAGGGTAGAGAGTAAGTTGTTTGGTCTCATATCCATTGGAAAATGTCATTGAACTAGATCTACAGCTGATAAAGGCATCTTCTATGGCTAGCCAAGGCCTGCCCAAAATTAGAGGATGACTCCCCAACTTTGTTTTAGGTTGTAATACCACAAAGTTAGATGGATATGTCTAGGACTCAATTGAGATGATTAGGTCTTCAATGAATCCTTCCAGTTTGATTGTAGAAGGATCAACTAATTCTAGAATGGTTGGGGTATCTCTGATTTCATTCTTTAGTTGTAAAAGTTGTGAAGTTTCAAGAGTCATAATATTGATAGAAGTGCCTAAGTCTACCAAAACTCCAGGAATTGTTGTTTTTCCAATTTGCACTGTGATAGTAGGATGGTCGGGATCACCATATTTAACTGGAGGAGCTTTACCCAAAATTAGTGTAGAAAAATCACCCATGACATGAACTGTGAGGGGATCTTTAGTTTTTCTACCAGGTTTCTTAACACAAATGTCTCGCATAGTTCTAGCATAAATTGGCACATCTCTTAGTGCTTGTAATAGTGGAATTTTGACATAGATATTTTGTAATTCCCCTAAAATATTGAAAGGAGGTGGCTCAAGAGTTTTAGTCAAAGCTAAATGCTCATGGAATGGTGGTTCTGTTGTTTTAGCAATAGTGTTTGAGGAGGATTGTACCTCTTCAAGTAAATCATGCTTTTTTATCTATTCTTTATCAGAATCAGAGGAGGTAACATCATCAATGACAGGTTCTACTATTTTCCCAGATCGTAAATGAATATCATTACATTGTGCAGGGAAAAGATAAAGTATAGGCTAGTTTTGAATATCAATGCACTGCACAACCTTATTATTGGGGTTAGGGTTAGGTTGTACAGGTAGTTGGGGCCTAATCATTTGATTATTCGGTGGAGCACCTGATGGTAAAGAGAATGGTTGTTGAACTTGTGATTGAAATTGAGGAAATTGATTTGGGAACGAGGGTTGTTGACCTCTCCAATTTGGATTCCATTGGTTAAGGTAAGGTTGTTGTTGTGATGGCCAAGGTTTCCATATTGTTGGGTCTACAAAGGGAGGGTTTGTTTGTTTCATGGGTGGGTAATTCATTTTATTAAAGGGAGGGTAATTTGCTTGACTAAAAGAAGGACAATTATTCCAACGATTAGAAGATGTAAATGGCATATTAGGATTCATACCTTGTCCCCATGGTTTCCATTGCCTTCTCTGTGTCAACAGATAGATAGCTTTAGCTTCTTCATTGGTTGGTTGTAATGTTACTTTGATTCCTGGTAAAGAAGGGCATTGTTGAGTTTCATGATCCTTATCACAAATGGTGCAAATTGGATTTTTGTCCAATGGGCATTCCCTTCATGGGTGCTTATCTCTACATTTGGAACAAAATATGGACAAAGTTGCTTCTTCTTTGGCTTGTTTCTTTTGAATCTACAAAGTGTCAATTTGTGAAGCAAAAGAACTTAACATTTTAGTTTTAAATTCTTCAAGTAGATTACCTATTTCGACTCTTGTTGCTCCTCCACTAGCTGAATTTTTAACTCTTGAAAATGTGGTATCCCTTTTGTTTGATCTATTCCTTGTAGCTCCTCTTGAACATCTTTTACAGAGGTTAACAATTTCATCATATGATTCTTTAGATATGTCCCCTTTTCCAAGCATATTTAGCATATCTAGACAATCATTCCTTACTCCTTTTAATAACATTGTTTTAAGAATATCTTTACTTACATCGGGGTGACTGGATCTTTTTAGATTATACTGTAGTCTTTCCACAAAGTCCTTCAGATTTTCATCCTCTTTCTGTATCATCTTGAATAGTTCCTCTCTTTTTTCTCTTGTTCGGCAATAGTCTTGATATTTGTGCAGAAATTTATGTTTCATCTGTTCCCATGTTGTGTTTACATGACCTCCAAAACTCATGAACCATCTTAATGCACTTCCCTTTAATGTTGTTGGGAATAGCTTTAATTTTTTAGCATTGGAAATGTAATCATAGCTTCTGCATAATATGTCAAACTCAAAAAGGAATTCATCAGGATCTTCAGAAGATAAACCATGAAAGTTAGGTAAAGCTGAAAGTGGAATATTCTTCATGGGAGATAATCCTCTAGGAAGATCACCAATAGGAAATACTAAGGTAGAAAAAGAGTTTTCATCATTTACCTCTGCTTCAATAAATACCTGTTCTTCATGGTGCGGTTCTTCATTATATCCATCCATGGTTTCTTCTGTTTGTTCCCCTACTGCACTTGTTCGATTCTCAATATCTTTTTCTAGTTTTTCAACTATCTTCGTTTCAAATTTCACTTGAAAGGAAGGTTGAGGCTTTTGTTTTCGAGAGCTTGGTCGTTGAGGAACAACAGATTCAGATTTTGATATAATCTAGTCGATAAAAGTCTTTCTTCCTCCTCTTTATCTGTCCCTGCCACCTGTAGGGTCAGTTTCCTTGGGGGGTCCGCATCCTCTCATGCAATCTATACATATGAAAGAAAAAAGTAAATTCTTTTGAAATCTATAATTTCCTTCCCTGACAACGACGCCAAAATTTTGGTCACTATAATTGCTTATTAGTTAAAACAATCAAGTGTTACATAAATTGTCAACCCAAGGAAGTCTGTTTATTTCAAAGGAAATCACACACTGTATATGCTCAATCTCAAAAGAAATCCAAAGTTGTAGTAAAACTAACCACACCTTTCTTTGAATAGACTGAAGTTCTACTCTGAATTACAGTAAAAGCAATCTATCTATTGAAGAGTTTAAGATTCAAAAAGGAATAATTATCAGAAGAATCCTGGATTACATTAAGAAATAAAAACCTAGGAAAAATGAACCTTTCATCATACTGCAAAGAAGACTAAGTATTCTAAGAATAGGGCCCTATTCCCCAAAGTAGGAATCTTCAACACCTGTCTCTAACTATCACACTTTCATAAACTCATTCTGCAAACAAAATTACCAATCAAAATGATTAACAACTATCGAAGACTAACTATTATGTAACAGAGAAGAAGACCCTATTCCCCAAAGTAGGAATCTTCAACACCTATCTCTGACTATCACACTTTCATAAACTCATTCTGCAAACAGAATTACCAATCAAAATGATTAACAATTACCTAGGAATGAATTGTATGAAAACGATGTAACAATGAGTGGAAATAGAGTTTCAGCAAAACAGAGTTTTAACAAAGTATAGATAAAAAAAATACTACATACTACAGAAACTAATGGGTGAATCTTGTGAAGAAGGTAGGCCCTTTCCTTCTCACAAGATTCCCCAGAAATAAAAGGAATTAAGAAGGAATGTTGAGAATGATCTTTTATTCATATGTCAAATGTGACAAGTTACAATATCCAAAGTGAACATGTTCCTTCTCTGTAATTCACCTCTAGCTAAGCCTTTCATAATCTCCCTTCTAATGTTGATTTCCCCCTTATTTAAAGAGGAGAATCTGCTTAATATAATTAATCATAAAATTACATGTGTACGTGCAAATCCTATTCTTAGTCTGATCTAATCTTCTATGCTGGAATAGGATATTCTGATCTCTCGTAGCAAAATGTTGTTACAATGGTTGGAATGGTCCTGGCTTGAGGTACAACTGTTAAAGCTAGTGTAACAACTGCTTCTTGTTACCGCTATATGTGAAATGTTGTTTCAACATCGCAAATCATGGACTGTTTCAGCAACGGGATTTGTGTACTATTGACTGTTTTAGTAACGTGGTCTTCAAGAAACAACAGTATATTAACTGCACTTCAAACTGTTTCAGCAACTATATATTTCTGATTAATGGCTAAGTATGAGAGTAATGTAAAATTACATGTAAAACAAATTAAACATATAGAAAAGAGAAGAAACGTTATATACCTTTGGAGAAATAGATTAAGGTGATAATGTAGGCTTAAATATGAGTGGGAAAAGGATGTAATGATAGCAAAAAGTATGAGAAAAAAGGTACATTATAGGGTCCTAACAATGCTTACAACCAATGTGATGTCCGATCTTTGTCTATCATCAAAGGTCAACTCTGTGTCGTATCCCAGGAATGTTGAGCTTCAATCTTGGATCCCCGACAACGATGCCAATTTGTTAGCTCTCCAAGAAACTCTTTAGGGTTGTAGGCTAAAGATTCTTGGTAACTTAAGAATATGATAATTAGGTATTCTTGGAACAATAGGATAACTCAATGATTAATGAAATGGACAACTCATCATACATTCTAATAAGACATTGCTTTTAGAAATCAATAATCAAACAAGATATTTTAAATAGGTGATGAAGAATACTAATCTTGATTACCAAATACAACTAGGTGTAGGGTTAATACAAGATAGCAAGAAATCCTTCAATTCAAGTTTATGAGCTTAATAAAGAGATGACAGTCTTTAGAAGCTAAGATAAAATGAAGTAAAGTATAGAAAGATAAGATGCATGAGGAATTCTAATATTGAAGACAAAAGAAGATTGCGATTCTATTATCAAATAAGAGTTTATAATAGTATCAAAATGTATTCCAGATTGAACCCCGATCTCTTAAAAAGTTAGGCATTTATAGCCCTTACAACAAGTCTAAGATCCTGAAAAATTTGATCTGTATATCTAAATATAGAAAGTAAAACTGACTAAATACAAATGGATAATCAAAGAACTAGTTTCTAGCACTCGAACTGTCTTCTTTGTTGATCTTTGACATTTGGTATTCATCACTTGTATGACTCTGATGTGTCATGGAGGGTAAAGACACATGTCTTCTATAGCTGGAAATATTTCAACAACTATAACCCAAAACTTTAGTTGACCAAATTTAACATTTAGTCCCAAAAACCTCCACGAATCTTTGATGCCGAATACTTATTGATTTGGTGGTTAATCCTTTGATACTCCCATATCCTTTTAATCACTCCAAAATCTCTTTGCTCCAACTTAACTTTCCAAAATTTTCTTTCTGTAGTTTCACCAGCTATTTCGCCTTTCGATCTGCTAATTAGTTGGTGAAAGCTCTTCTTTTCATCAACTAACTAGTTATAATTATGCCTTCTGCGCTGGTGAAAGTTCTGTCTTGGTAAAAAAGGAAGCCCTCCATATTCAAAACTATCATCAAAAACTCATTGTTCTTTAGATTTCTCTCCCTGCAAATTCACAGCAACCTGGGCCAGTACCTGTAAATCTAGATGTGTATTGATCTTTTTCTTCAATTTCTTGATTTTCCTCTTGAGGCATTTTGCTAACCAACATAAGCTGTTATAATATTTGGTGATTTTCTTCTTCCTCTTTTTGTCTTTAACAGCTTCATGAGCTAGCTTCTCAAAATCTGCATTTGTCTTTGCAAAATTTTCTGATAAGGCTTTGTATCTTGCCTTAATCACTCTTTCTAGAACCTCCTGTTGTGCTATTACCTCTTTCAGCTCTTTAATCTTTTGTGATTTTTTTGATTTCTTATTCCTTGAGGTTTCACCATCATCTACGAGAGTAAAATATTCATAGTCCTGTGCAATTTCCATGGAGTGCTCTGGACTTTTAATGGTCGGACTTTCATCTTCCCTTTCTGGCTCTGTATCTGAATCTGTGTATGGAAAATTGAGAACAATTGTCTTTTTCACTGTGGATTTCTCTGAGTTTGTTTCAAAATCCATTTTCTTCTTTTCTCTCTTGGGATTTATGCTAGAAATCATGTCCTCTGCTAGTCTTGGGAGAGCTCTCCTCCTCCTTAAGCTTCTCTGAGGAGTTGACTGCTTTTTCCATGCTTTCTTCTGCTCATTTACAGGTTGAGTTTAGGTCTCAAAACCTTCCTAGAAGAGAAAGTGCTGCCAAGTTCTTCCCCTTTGTCCCAATTCCTCTAAAATTATCAATTTGATTAGGCCATAATGAAAAAGGGAATTTTTTATGCTTAGAGGTTCAGTTCTAATCTTCTTGCACACTTTGGTTAGGCTTTTGTGAAGGAAGAAAGGCAAATTCAGAAGGGTCTTCCCTGTGAAATGATCTAAAAGTCTGAAATGGTATAAAATTAACTTGTAATACCTACCTTTTGAAGTTAAGTAAAGTTGAATGCCTTTGAATAGATCTTTCCATTCATCTTCTAGGTGAGAAACAGGTAAGATTTTCTTCCAGGTTATATTTCTGAATTTTTGCTTGAGGTATACCCTGAAATCTAAGTTCTTAGTCATTGTCCTTTTAAACCATCTTTGGACTGTTCTGGATAGGCAAGTTGTTGTAGCGATGGAAGCTTCATCGATTATCATCTATAGAGAGACCACACTGGCTTTCTTTCCATCATATGACCTAGCAAAAACTTTTTTTTTCTCCTGGTGATAACCATGTTGTAATTTTTCCACATAAGTCATGCATCCTGTGTCTGAGAAATGCTTCTTCACATCTACATGTGACTGCAACAATGAGATAGTATATAACTCTTTCCTCAGCTGCAACCCACTTCGCTTCCTCGCCATCTGCGACTCAAAAGTTGATTGATTTGCACATGGTTGACACAACAATTCTCTTGATACAAACGAGGTTGGCACTGGTGAAAAATTTATGTGTTACCAATTAGAAAATGAAACCATATCATATTGCCTATGAACACCATGAATTCAAAACAAAAGATATTGATTTGATGTCACGGGGTGGCAGGTACTTTCTTCTCTGTCTCTAATGATGAATTTGAATTCATCATCTCCAATCCTCTCATTGTTGTCGCACGAAATCAGAAGCATGATCCGCCATAATGTCCTATTAAAATGTGAACAAATGGTATCATCATCATCATTTGTTTCGACTAGCGCTCCATAATGATTGTGTGATGTGTGTCGAATGTGTCCCTTTTTATTTTAGAGTCATTGAAGAGTAATTCGTGTTTAGTGCTTTCACTAGCTTCCTTGCCTGTGGGGAGTTCACCTTAACCATTGAAAACCGAGACTTTCACCAGCTAACATCAACTTAGTAACATATGTTAGTTGGTGAAAATCTTTTTCACAAAATTTAAAAAACAACCTTTCGAGGATCAATTTATTTCTAAGGTACAATTTTAAATCCTATGTTTTGACACTTCTAGAATCTAAAAATTTGTACAGAATCCTATTATTGACCATCCTATCACTTACAAAATGGAACAAATTGACTGATTCATTTTTGGAGATAACAAACCCTAGCTTGGATATTATTGTAATAGAGATCTGCTTAATTGGAGGTTACCCCTCGAAGAGGCCCGTGAACATCGCTTTCATAATCAAAGTGTTATTTATGTTGTTATTCTTATATCATTTCAGTTCTATTGTGGTGATTGTTCTGGTTATATTGTTGTTACTCTGCCATTTCTATCATTTTATTTCTGTTCTGCATACCTTTTATATCTATTATATTACACTCACAGAGGAGGACATGGAAGAAATCACTAAGGAATGGCCTCTAGAGTTCCTTATACCAATTGACCAAGAAGAACTGTCTAACCCCGACCTCATTGGAAGTCCGGTGGTTACTCGCAAAGAGTATGATGCACCCAATAATAGCATAAGAAAGAAAAGGGAAGAGGTACAGGACCTGAACAATGCATCAGAAGGGACTGCTTCAGACTCACCTAGATGGGGAGGTGATGACAAACTAGAAAAAGAAGAGGAAAAAGGAGAAGAAGACAAGAAGAAACAAGGTAAAGTAACACCGCCTAGGGACCCTATTGATGTAGTTGAGACCTCCAAGAAAAGAAAGGTTTCCCCCACTAAACCTACATCGCAGAAGAATTCCAAAGCTACTAAACCACATATGTAGACTGTGCTAATGATGAATTACATAGATTTCATCATCGCCGCTATCTCAGATACCTCAGAAGACATCTTACAGTGCAATGAAGCCAAACAAGAGACCATGTATGAAAGAATTGAAGCAGAGATGAAAGGGGTACAACAAGCCCTCTACTCCAGCTGTGCAGTGTCTACTGCACCCCCATCATCGAAAGGAATAGAGTTGGGAGATGAACCTGCCTAGCTATGCCAAATAGCATATGCGATCGAAGCTTGCCTTCGTCGTGCTCGGGAAGAAAAAGAATAGGCCACAAAGGCCTTAAAGCAAGCAAAAGAGGAAGCCAGAGAACAACGTCATGTTGTGGAATAGGAAAAAGATGACATCCAAGCCAACTTTGCAGAGGATAGAGAAAAAATATAGAAGGAGAAGGAACAACTACTCGCATAGCAGATTGGAATTAAAGAAGCAGTCACGAGAGCACTTCACTCTATGATGGGCTTAGAACAGATGGAAGAAGACCTAGTGGAAAGACAATTAGGGAATCTTGTCAAAGCCATTCAGCAGCTCCAACAAAGGATAGTAGAACTGGAGTTACAAGTAGTTTCAAGCACTCTGCAGGAAGTGAAATACCAGAGAGAAGAAACTGCCTAAAGCGCAGTCCATAGAATCAAGGCATTGGCATTATAATGTAAATAACTCAGCAATCGAAGTGTGCAGACTTACAAGTGCCTTGCAGAGGACCTTGAACTAAGGACACTGGAGTCACAGCTTTAGGAGGCCAAGCAACAAGAAACAATGGTGCAAGCATAGTTGAAGCCACTACCATTGGTCGAGAGGATGAAATGATCCCGAAAACAATGCACAATTCAACAAAAAGTTCATTCATGGAAGTGACTCAATGACTCTAGCCAGTGCAGGATGCAGCTTGCATACGTTTTTAGGAGATTGAAGGATGAGCTGTAGAACTGGAACAAGTGTTCACCATAGTGGAACAACTCCTGGAAGGACCTATTACGAATAAGGTGATTCAAGAGTTCGTTGAGCAAGAGGCTCTGGCAAAGAAATAGGTTGAAGTAGCTCAAGCCAAGCTTGAGGCATTTGAGGCAAAGTTACCCAGATCAAAGTGACTCAGGATGGGTCACAGGTGAGTGTTGGGGGCCTATTGGCCCTTGACCAAGTTTTGGAGAACCTTGGTAATGCTTGACCAATTTTGGGACTTCGACAAGATGGTCAAAGGAGGAGCACAAGGAAAAGTGGAGATCGCAGGATCTCGACCCCTTCTTAGGGAAATTTTGGGTTTAGGGTCTATGTAATGGGTATGGGATGTCGACCCATGGGTTTACCCATGTTTAGGCTCTTTTGTAATGTATAAATAGAAATCTAGGCGATGTAAGTAAGAGAGACCTAGATGTGTAATGTGTTCAGTGATCTAAGTGCAAACAATTATGTATGCTTTGTGCATACTGTGTGTTAATAACATGTAGAGCTAAGTGAAAATTATTGTAAGAAGCGTGTGTGCAGATTGTAAGAAGGATTTGTGCTTGAACCTAGCTCAGGGAAGGAGGATCTAGTGAGGTGTGCACATATCTCTTGTCCTATGCGGAGTGGGTTCTTGTGGCTTTGTGCTTGTAGAAGATTGAAAGAAAACAATAAAGAAGAGAAGAATTGGTGTACGTAGCCCCACACTGGGGTGAACCACATATATTCTGTGTTGTGGTTGCTTTGTGTATTATAGTTGTTATGTTATTGATGTGATGTATGCTTAGTGAAATGATATATGTTAGATTCATATGATATAGTATCTTAAGTTCTTAGTAATGTAAATGAATGCTAGATTTGATCTAATTCTATATGCTAGGTGCTTGGATATATTAGATCTTGTTGAATACTTCTTTTCTCTATAATTAGGGTTTTGATCTGCAATGTGAATAAGGGTTAAATACTGATGAATGTTAACTTCTGAGTGCTCTATTAGTTTAGTAATCACAAATATGTGTCCCATCTAGGTTGTAGACACTTGAGTCCTGCAACCACCCCTAACTCTACCTCGAATGAGACTTCATTTGCTTCACAGATGTTGTCGAAAGGGCTAGTAGTTATGGTTTTGTTGGTGTGTTGTTGAAGCGTTTAACCCTAGGTCTGCCCCTGTGCCAACAAGTGATTTCACCCTCTACTTTCCTCTAGATTATTTCGTACCCAAAGTTCTAGATGTGATGCCATGCATCCACCTCAATCAACGACTTACGTTCACTTCGAGACTTTATCCTTCGGGAGTTTCAACCCCTCTATGCTCACTTTCTCCCGGAGTGTTTCACCTAGATTCCATAATCTAATGATGTGTGTCCTCCCATAGATCGACGACTCCCAACTACTTCGACTATTCAGGCTTTGGAAATTTCAATTTTTCCTTCTTCGCATTCTTCCAGAGTGCTTTCACCTGGAGATTGTGATTTGTCAACGCGTGTCTCCCCTTTGATCTGATGGCTTCTACCTGCTTCGTCTCTTGGGGTCTCTGGCGCTTCGGCTCTTTGGGCTTCGGGAGTTTCAAAATCCTATGCACTTGTTTCTCCCAGAATGCTTTCACTCGAAGACTCTTATCTATTGACACGTATCCCCTGTCAACCAACTTTCAGAATCTTCTTCGTCCCTTTAGTGATTTCAGTGACTTTTACTTACTCCCTCTCCACAAAGTCTCTGAAGTGATTTCTCTCTAGAGTTGTGGATATTATGCCACCTGTTATCCTTGATGATGGATAGTCCCTAATTGCTTCGGGACTTCGGGACTTTGGCAAGTCCACTCTCCTTTGAACACAAAGGGTTAAATCTTGTGCACTTTACCTTGGATTGGACGACTGTCAACCCTTTGCTTTTAGATCCAACGGATGGGATTTTTTCTTCTCCTCTACGGTCTCCTTCAGTCTAGACATGGATATAGCAGTCCATATCTCTCCCTGCAACTCATTTCAACGACTGTTATTACTCCTCCTGATCTTGCACTTTCTCCCAAAATTGGGAAAATTTCTAAGTGTTCAAGGATTTTGGCTGTTGAACCTCCTCCTACGATCCCATTATCTTGGGATGCCTTCACTTCTTAGGATGTAATATCTCCTGATCTTTGGAACTTGTAATAAGTCCTTCCCTGTTCACTCTTTTCTCTATCTCTTCTAAGCTTTCGAACTGACTCAGAACTCCAAAGGATCTCAAACCTTCCACTTCCTTAGAATATTTCCTTAGTTCTCTCATGGAAACCCAATGCTCATCTTCTTTGAGCTTGTAACGGAAAACTAATTTACTTATGACACACTCCTTGTGCTCGATGAAGTCCTCCAAGGAATTCTTTCAACACTCCATCTAAATGTTGGCTTGGTGCAATACTTTCACATGTCTTCCTCCATAATCGTGATTTCTCTCATGTTCAATAACGCACTTCTTGCATCCACTCAATGCACACTTGCAGATCTCTACAGAGTATTCAGTAACTATGAGGTTTCTCTTGAGTTTTTTTTATTTCTCTGGAGTGTCCTCTTGACACATTCTTCTCTCACTCAAT
The DNA here is from genome assembly GCA_000966675.3 of Picea glauca. Lineage (NCBI taxonomy): Eukaryota > Viridiplantae > Streptophyta > Pinopsida > Pinales > Pinaceae > Picea > Picea glauca. Next base: position 590,102 of record JZKD02S2312907.1, read on the forward strand.
AGTGTTTGGATGAACACTCTGTGCATTGGATACAGAATATCCAATATTCTGTTGTGCACTCCTTCCACAACCTAAGAATCCATAACAACCCTATAAATTATAGACAGATAACAAAGTCTATCTATCCCCTGCATATGAATTCTAACATGAATCTACAACATTAGTAAACACACACACATAACATTCATTCGATACATAGAAACACATAGAAAGTTCATATGCAGGAAAAACGACTTTCTTTATATTAAGATGAATGTTCGATTACAATATATGTAGGATGGACTGTGACAGAGTCTCATCTCTCTTAAGACCAACTATTCTACCTCCTATTCAATAAAAATACTCCTCAAACAACCTCTTATTTTTTGGGCATGCCATGCATCTATCTATACAGGAAGGTTCCTAGGGTTCCCTCCGACTACCTCTCCTATCGAAGTAACAAGTAACAACTACTCCAACTCAATTACATTCAACACTAAGAGTGAAAATTCAAGACCTCTTGCGATGCTTCAGTTTTCGAGTGTTTCTCTCTTCATCAATCATCCGTTCAAAATGGATCTATAGAAAAAACTCCAACTTTTAGATTCCAATTAATTTCAAAAGGTGTTTTATGGTGTTGTGTTGTCCCTCCACTTGGTCTTTGTTGATGATGCTCTTGCATTAGAACCTTGATGTGTCCTAGATATGCTTGAGGCAACATCGTGAGACATTTTCCCTAGAGGGTCCTATGTGGACTAGTAGGGGAGAATGTGGACTTCATCCTGACATGCCTCAAATGGTCAAATGAAGGAACCAAGGCATTGGTTTCATGAGGAAAACTCGATATGTCTTGGGCAAAATTAGTTCCATGAGGGAACCTCGATGTTTCCTAGAGATGTTTGAGGCAACATCATGAGACATTCTCACCATACGGCCCTATATGGACTAGTAGGAGGGAATGTGTACTTCATCCCAATGTGCCCAAGATGGTCAGATGAAGGAACCAATACATTGGTTTCACGAGGAAACCTCGATATGTCTTGTGAGACATTGGTTCCACGAGGGAACCTTGATATGTATTAGACATTGGTTTCATGAGGAAACCTCTATATGTCAAATATGGTCAAAGATGACTTAGCTTGATCATCCCCAAGGGACTGGCCACCCCTGTTGAAAAGTCAACAAGAAACATGTGTCTAATTTATTTTTCCCTTAAATAAATTGGACAATAAATATTAATCTATTATTTCATTCATAACTGAGTGAGTTGGATTTATAACAGAATTATAAGTGTAGTTAAGTGAGTTAAGATCAGTTGTACTACTTGTAACTAGACATGCACTAGTGAGAGTTTAGTTAATCAGTGAACTCACATGCAATTGAAGATTCACCACGGTTAACTACATGCATGGAAGATCTAGTGGAGACCCAGTTGAGATAACATGTGAAAGGGACAATTTGGCTATCAGTTGTGATTTGTTCACACATGCAGTGGATATTCTTATGAGCATGTGCAAACTAGGAAATTCATGTATGATTCGAGATCATTGTGAGAATTCGAATTGCAGAGATTGTGTAGAGGAGGCAGGTTGTCTGGACATGGAAATTGGCACATGTATTTGTCGATTTGTATATGACAGTGTGAGACGATTGTATTGTACTGAGAGCTCTTGGATTAGAGTTTTGTATGAGATTGTTTCATGATTCATGATATACATAATATATGATAGTGGGGTTTTTAGCTTTACACTTTCCCGGTAAAACTTCTATGTTATGTGTTATTGATATTTCACTTTGTGCTCATGGTTGTGATCGTGGTTTAATTTAATCCGCAAGAATACTAGTAGAAGTGATTCTATATTTAATAGTGGCATATAATTTTTAGATAAGGAGAATCGCATGAATACATTGTGGTGAGCTAGGATGAGGGCGAATTATGGCACAGGATATTGGGACATATTCATCATGGAGCCTTGAAGATCATGCAGCAAATATCTATTGGACTTCCAAGGGGAACACTTGCTCAGTCAGATCAGTTCAAGGGGTGCACCCTGGGGAAGTATGTAAAGTCCACCTTTCATGAAAAGGAGAAACGTGCTTCGGTGATCCTAGAGAGAATTCACACGGACGTGTGTGGACCATTCTCGGTTTCTTCAACAAAAAAAAATAGGTATTATGTTATTTTTGTTGATGACTTTTCTTGTAAATGATGGATATTATTCATGCAAAAGAAGGATAAAACATTCTCAAAGTTATGTGAGTTTAAAGCATTGGTGGAGAAAGAGTCGGGGAAGCAAGTGAAGGCTTTAAGGAGCGATAATGGTGGAGAATACATCTCTAAATAATTCAAAGACTTCTACAGCAGAGAAGGAATTCGAAGAGAACTCATAGCGCCTCATAACCCATAGCAAAATGGGGTTGCAGAGAGAAAGAACAGAATGATCGTGGGTGCAGCACGAGCGATGTTGCATGATCAGGGAATACCAATGCATTTGTGGGTAGAAGCATGCAATACTGCAGTTTATGCACAGAACCATTGTCCTCATAGAGTACTTGGCATGAGTACACCTGAAGAATCTTTTACTAGTAATAAACCCGATGTTTCTCATTTTAAAAATTTTGGCTCATCTGTTTATGTGCATGTGACCAAGGATGCCAGGAAGAAGTTGGAACCGACTACTGAAGTTGGGATATTTGTGGGGTATACAAAAACACCCCATAATTATCGTGTGTATTTGTCGAATAGTAATATGATTGTATGCGACAGGATATAAAATTCGATGAGGGGAAAGCCATGTGGTTGTCGCTTGAGAGGGAGCTAGACTTGCATGCAGAAGAGGAACTTCTGGTTCCCAAGGATCAATCTCAAGATGTGGATCAACCACATGAAGAGGTTCATGGAGTGGAGGAAATCACTCAAGTAGAGCCATCCATAAGAAGTGGCAGAAAGCGCACCACGAAAGCTGATAGATTGAGACTAGATGTTGCACAGACTATAGGAACCCCTATTTCACAGCACAGATAGAGACAGTCTCCTGATCGATTTGCTGGATACATGGCTCTCATGAGAAAATGTATTATGACTGAACCATGTTCCTTTCAGGAAGCAGTGCAGGACCCAATTTGGGTTGATGCTATGGTAGAGGAGTATGACTCCATTCTCAAAAACAGTGTATGGGATATTGTCCCAAGACCGATTGATAAATCAGTGGTAGGTTCGAGATGGATCTATAAGGTAAAGAAAGTTGCTGATGGGAGTGTGGAGAAATACAAGGCTAGGTTTGTGGCTCGGGGATTCTCATAGATTGAGGGGATAGATTATGATGAGACCTTTGCACCTATCACAATGTACTCTTCCATAAGATCCATCCTTGCACTCTGAGCACAGATGGGTTGGCTCATTCATCAGATGGATGTGAAAACTGCGTTCCTCAATGGGATGATTGAAGAAGAAGTGTACATTGAACAACCAGAAGGTTTTGAGACCTTTGACAGAGATTCACATGTGTGCAGACTCAAAAGAGCACTGTATGGGCTAAAGCAAGCACCTTGTGCTTGGTACACTTGGATAGACAGATGTTTCACCGGATTGGGCTTCACCAAAAGTGAAGCGGATGAAAACCTATACCAACTTGTGGTGGAGGGTAATATTTTAATCATTGTGATTTATGTTGATGATTTAATATTGACTGGTGATGAGAAGCTGATACACTCATGCAAGGAGGACCTTGCAAAGGAGTTTGAGATGAAGGATTTGGGCCTTCTTCATTATTTCCTTGGTTTGGAAATATGGCAGCGAGATGGTGAACTTTTTGTGTCTCAAGGAAAGTATGCAAGAGAGATACTGGGTAAGTTTCACATGGAGGGCTGCAAACCCATGGATACTCCTCTTCCAGGAACCTGGAGGAAAGAGGATGCTTCTTCTAGAGAAGTAGTGGATGCTATTGTCTATCGATAGTTAGTGGGTTCACTAATGTATTTAGTGAACACGAGACTGGACATTTTCTATGTGGTTAACCAGCTAAGTCAAGCTATGGTTACGCCTACCAAACTCTTTTGGAAGGTAGGTAAGCATGTCCTGAGATATCTTAAGGGCACATCTGAGTATGGATTATGGTACAAATAGATGGATGAGGCGAAGTTGCATGGCTTCATGGATGTATATTGGGCAGGAAGCCCAATAGATAGAGAGAGAACATCAGGGGGGATCTTTAGTATTGGATCTATAGTTGTTTCTTGGCACAACAGGAAATAGAGATCCATGGCACTTAGTTCAGCAGAAGCAGAATACATGGAAACAAGTGAAGCTGCATGTGAGGCTATCTAGATGAGGAAGATCTTGGTTGGTTTGTTTGGTTATCATTTAGATCCGACAGTGATTTATTGTGATAATCAGAGTTGCATTAAACTCTCGATTAATCCTTTGTTTCATGACAGATCTAAGCATATAGATATCCTATATCGTCATCTCAAATATTGTGTGCAACGAAAGATCATGTTGCTTCAATACATTCCTACGGTATATCAGGATGCAGACATCCTGACGAAGGTGCTCACCAGGAGAAAATTTGAATATCATAGAGACAGGATTGGGGTGAAAGATAATCCCTTTCTTGTTTAGAGGGAGTGTTGAAAAGTCAACAAGAAACATGTGTCTAATTTATTTTTCCCTTAAATAAATTGGACAATAAATATTAATCTATTATTTCACTCATGACTCAGTGAGTTGGATTTGTAATAGAATTATAAGTGTAGTTAAGTGAGTTAAGATCAGTTGTACTAGCTGTAACTAAACATCCACTAGTGAGAGTTCAGTTAATCAGTGAACTCACATGCAACTGAATATTCACGACAGTTAACTACATGCATGGAAGATTCAGTGGAGACCCAGTTGAGATAATAGGTGAAAGGGACAGTTTGGCTATCGGTTGTGATTTTTTCACACATGCAGTGGATATTCTTATGAGCATGTGGAAACTAGGAAATTCATGTATGATTCGAGATCATTGTGAGAATTCAAATTGCAGAGATTGTGCAAAGGAGGCAGGCTGTCTGGACACAGAAATTGGCTCATGTATTTGTTGATTTCTATATGACAGTGTGAGATGATTTCATTGTACTGAGAGCTCTTGGATTAGAGTTTTGTATGAGATTGTTTCATGATTCATGATATACATAATATATGATAGTGGGGTTTTTATATTTATGCTTTCCCGGTAAAACTTATGTGTTATGTGTTATTGATATTTCACTCTGTGCTCATGGTTGTGATCGTGGTTTAATTTAATCCTTAAGAATAATAGTAGAAGTGATTCTCTATTTAACAGTGGCGTATAATTGTTAGATCAAGAGAATCGCAGGAATACATTAAGTGTATCTAAATTTCTACATGGTATCAGAGCCATGGAGGCCTCAGAGCTATGAAAGTGAGGTGCGAACAAAATCGTGTTCTCGCAGGTCCCGTCTCTAGCCAGGTGTGAACTCTAGTACTGAAAAATTCCGATGTTTTCAAGAATAGTAATTCTCACACCCTAGACAAAGGCAGGGAAAGGGAAAGGGAAAGGGTATAAATTCCAAGCTACATGTGAGGCTATCTAGATGAGAAAGATCTTGGTTGGTTTGTTTGGTTCTCATTTAGATCCGACAGTGATTTATTGTGATAATCAGAGTTGCATTAAACTCTCGATTAATCTTGTGTTTCATGACAGATCTAAGCATATAGATATCTGGTATCGTCATCTCAGAGATTGTGTGCAACAGAAGATCATGTTGCTTCAATACATTCCTACAGAAGATCAAGATGCAGACATTCTGACGAAGGTGCTCACCAGGAGAAAATTCGAATATCATAGAGACAGGATTGGGGTGAAGGATAATCCCTCTCTTGTTGAGAGGGAGTGTTGAAAAGTCAACAAGAAACATGTGTCTAATTTATTTTTCCCTTAAATAAATTGGACAATAAATATTAATCTATTATTTCATTCATGACTGAGTGAGTTGGATTTGTAATAGAATTATAAGTGTAGTTAAGTGAGTTAAGATCAGTTGTACTAGTTGTAACTAAAAATGCACTAGTGAGAGTTCAATTAACCAGTGAACTCACATGCAACTGAAGATTCACCATGATTAACTACATGCATGGAAGATCCAATGGAGACCCAGTTGAGATAACAGGTGAAAGGACAACTTGGTTATCAATTGTGATTTGTTCACACATACAGTGAAAACTAGGCAATTCATGTATGATTCGAGATCATTGTGAGAATTCAAATTGCAGAGATTGTGCAGAGGAGGCAGGCTATCTGGACATGGAAATTGGCACATGTATTTGTTGATTTGTGTATGACAGTGTGAGATGATTGTATTGTACTGAGAGCTCTTGGATTAGAGTTTTGTATGAGATTGTTTCATGATTCATGATATACATAATATATGATAGTGGGGTTTTTAGCTTTACTCTTTCCCGGTAAAACTTTTGTGTTATGTGTTATTGATATTTCACTCTATGCTCATGGTTGTGATCATGGTTTAATTTAATCCTCAAGAATAATAGTAGAAGCGGTTATGTATTTAAAAGTGGCGTATAATTGTTAGATCAAGAGAATCGTAGGAATACATTAAGTGTATCGAAATTTCAACATGGTATCAGAGCCACGGAGGCCATGGAGATACAGAAGTGAGGTGTGAACAAAATTATGTTCTCCCAGGTCCCGTCTCTAGCCGAGTGTGAACTCTAGTACTGAAAACTTCCAGTGTTTTGAATAATAATGATTCTCGCACCCTAGACAAAGGCAGGGTGTGAACTTCAATGTCATTCTTGCAAGCTACAATGGAGCAGGGTGCGAACTTCCCTCACCCTAACAGTGAAGCAGGGTGCGAACTTCATTGTCATTCTCGCAGGCTACAGTGGAGCAGGGTGCAAACTTCCCAGGAAATTTCGCAGGCTACACATAGGCAGGGTGCAAACTTCCCTCAAGTTGCTCTCAGGTGGGGTGCGAACCTCCCAGGGCAAGAGGAAAGTGCAGGAGTTGAGTTTTGGGTTGGATAACATTCAAATTTGAAATATTTTCTTGGTGCGACACTTGATTCAAGATCGAAAATGTATTTCAATGGCTTGAGTTTGGAGTATGCACTCAAAGGAAGCTCTAACTATATTTCTTGGAAGGATAGGATGGACATAGTGCTCGAAGACAATGGCTTGAAGGGTTATATTGACGTAGACGTTCCTAAGCCGGATGCGATAGATACTGCAAATCTTGATGCATGGAAAAAGAAAGTGGCAAAGGCGAGGAGGATTCTGATGGAGGGAGTACAAGACCACATTGTCTCACGTCTCCATGGGAAAAACACACCATATGCAATGTGGAAGGTTTTGATGGATCTGTTCCAAAACAGTAGCGACCATAGGAAATTGGCGCTTAAAGATAAACTTAGGAAGATCAAGATGGAGAAAGGCGACACCATTCCAAAATATTTCACGAAGTTTGTCCAATGTCAGGATGAGCTTGGAAGTGTGGGAATAGTAGTCGTTGCTGATGATTTGGTGAGCTTGGTGCTCCTAGGGATTCCTAAGAGTTGGCATAGTTATCAAGAATCTATCAATGGAAGGGAAAAATTACGAGATTGGGAACGACTTTGGTCGGATGTAGTGTAAGAGGAGTTCATGCGGAACACCAGAGATGGATCTTCATCAAAGCATGATGATGAAGAGGATTGTGCTTTGACTTCCAAGGAAAGGAAAGGGAAAGGGAAGAAATTCCAATCAAAATCCGATTCTAAAGTCAAGAAGCTAGATTTGTCCAAAGTGAAGTGTTTTCATTGTCACGAATGTGGGCATCTTGCTGCTAACTGTCCACAGAGGAAGAACAACAAGATAGTTGTTGGATCTGAAACTGGTGAGGCTCTTGTCTCACAATTTGAACTTGACTTCCCTTTGATCGCATGCATGGCTTCAAGTGCATTGGGATCAGTGTGGTATTTGGATAGTGGCGCTTCATTCCACATGAAGGGAGATAAAGAGTCTTTCATTGACTTGGAGGAGAAATATCTCAGAATGCATATAGAGATGGGAGACGATGGACAATATAGTGAAACTGGTATTGGTACCATTACCTTTCAGAGGGAGTTAGGTAAACTATTTCAATTGAAAAATGTTATGCATGTTTGAGGTCTGAAGAAAAACATGGTCTCAGTTGCAATGTTGGAGGATAGAGGCTATGATGTTGTTTTTAGTAGTGGTAAAGCCTACCTGGGACATAACACAATAGGTCAAGTCAAGAAGATAGGGATTCAAGTTAAGAATCTGTACATTCTAGAGGTAGATGGCTACAATGCCATGATAGGCAAGGTAGAAAAAGTGGTGAGTCAAGATGAGGGTGAATTATGGCACAGGAGATTGGGCCATCTTCATCATGGAGACTTGAAGATCATTCAACAAATATCTACTGGACTTCCAAGGGGAACACTTGCTCAGTCAGATCAGTGCAAGGGGTGCACCCTGTGGAAGTATGTGAAGTCCATCTTTCATGAAAAGGATAACTGTGCTTCGATGATCCTGGAGATAATTCACACGGACGTGTGTGGACCATTCTCGATTGCTTCAACAAAAAAACATAGGTATTATGTTATTTTTGTTGATGAATTTTCTCGTAAATGCTAGATATTCTTCATGCAGAAGAAGGATCAAACATTCTCAAAGTTTTGTGAGTTTAAAGAATTGGTGGAGAAAGAGTCAGGGAAGAAAGTGAAGGCTCTAAGGATAAATAATGGTGGAGAATACATCTCTAATGAATTCAAAGACTTCTGCGGCAGAGAAGGAATTCGAAGAGAACTCATAGTGCCTCATAACCCACATCAAAATGGGGTCATGGAGAGAAAGAATAGAACGATCGTGGGTGTAGCACGAGCGATGTTGCATGATCAGGGCCTACCAATGCATTTGTGGGCAAAAGCATGCAATAATGTGGTTTATGCGTAGAACCGTTGTCCTCATAGAGTAATTGGAATGAGTACACCTGAAGAAGCTTTTACTGGTAATAAACTCGATGTTTCTCATTTTAAAAATTTTGGCTCATTTGTTTGTGTGCATGTGACCAAGGATGCTAGGAAGAAGTTGGAACCGACTGATGAAGTTGGGATATTTGTGGGGTACACAGAAACACCCCATAATTATCATGTATATTTGACGAACAATAATATGACTGTTATGTGACATGATATAAAATTCGATGAGGGGAAATCCATGCGATTGTCGCTTGAGAGGGAGCTAGACTTGCATGCAGAAGAGGAGCTGTTGGTTCCCAAGGATGAGTCTCAAGATGTGGATCAACCACATTAAGTGTTTCATGGAGTGGATTAAATCACTCAAGCATAATCATCGATCAGAAATGGTAGAAAGCGCACCATGGAAGCTGACAGATTGAGACTAGATGCTGCACAGAATATAGGAGCCCCTATTTCACAGCACAGACAGAGACAGTCTCCTGATCGATTTGATGGATACATGGATCTCATGAGAAAATGTATTGTGACTGAACCATATTCCTTTAAGGAATCAGTGTAGGACCCCACTTGGGTTGATTCTATGGTAGAGGAGTATGACTTCATTGTCAAAAATAGTGTATGGGATATTGTCCCAAGATCGATTGATAAATCAGTGGTAGGTTCGAGATGGATATACAAGGTAAAGCAAGATGTTGATGGGAGTGTAGAGAAATACAAGGCCAGGTTTGTGGTTCGGGGATTCTAATAGATCGAGGGGATATATTATGATGAGACCTTTTCACCTATCACAATGTACTCTTCCATAAGATCCATCCTTGCACTCTCAGCGTAGATGGGCTGGCGCATTCATTATATGGATGTGAAAACTATGTTCCTCAATGGGATCATTGAGGAAGAAGTGTACATTGAACAACCAGAAGGTTTTGAGACCTTTGACAGAGAGTCGCATGTGTGCAGACTCAAGAGAGCACTATATGGGTTGAAGCAAGCACCCCGTGCTTGGTACACTTGGATAGACAACTATTTCACTGGATTGGGCTTCACCAAAAGTGAAGCGGATGCAAACCTATACCAAATTGTGGTGGAGGGTAAGCTTTTAATCATTGTGCTTTATGTTGATTATTTAATATTGACTGGTGATGAGCAACTGATACACTCATGCAAGGAGGACCTTGCAAAGGAGTTTGAGATGAAGGATTTGGGCCTTCTTCATTATTTCCTTGGTTTGGAAATATGGCAGCGAGATGGTGAAATTTTTGTTTCTCACGGAAAGTATGCAAGAGAGATACTGGGCAAGTTTCACATGGAGGGCTGCAAACCTATGGATACTCCTCTTCCAAGAAACTGGAAGAAAGAGGATGCTACTATCTATCGATAGTTAGTGGGTTCACTAATGTATTTAGTGAACACGAGACCAAACATTTTCTATGTGGTTAACCAGCTAAGTGAAGCTATGGTTAAGCCTACCAAACTCTTTAGGAAGGCAGATAAGCATGTCCTGGGATATCTGAAGGGCACATCTGAGTATGGATTATGGTACAAACAGTTGGATGAGGTGAAATTGCATGGCTTCACAAATGCATATTGGGCAGGAAACCCAACAGATAGAAAGAGCACATCAGGGGGGATCTTTAGTATTGGATCTACAGTTGTTTCTTGGTACAACAGGAAATAGAGTTCTATGGCACTTAGTTCAGTGGAAGCAGAATACATGGCAGAAAGTCAAGCTGCATGTGAGGCTATCTGGATGAGGAAGATCTTGGTTGGTTTGTTTGGTTCTCATTTAGATCCGACAGTGATTTATTGTGATAATTAGAGTTGCATTAAACTCTCGATTAATCCTATGTTTCATGACAGATCTAAGCATATAGTTATCTGGTATCATCATCTCAGAGATTATGTGCAACGGAAGATCATGTTCCTTCAATACATTCCTATGGAAGATCAGGATGTAGACATTCTAATGAAGGCACTCACCAGGAGAAAATTCGAATATCATAGAGATAGGATTGGGGTGAAGGATAATCCCTTTCTTGTTGAGAGGGAGTGTTGAAAAGTCAACAAGAAACATGTGTCTAATTTGTTTTTCCCTTAAATAAATTGGACAATAAATATTAATCTATTATTTCATTCATGACCGAGTGAGTTGGATTTGTAACGGAATTATAAGTGTAGTTAAGTGAGTTAAGATCAGTTGTACTAGTTGTAATTAAACATGCACTAGTGAGACTTCAATTAATCAGTGAACTCACATGCAACTAAAGATTCACCATGGTTAACTACATGCATGGAAGATCCAGTGAAGACCCAGCTGAGATAACAGGTGAAAGGGACAGTTTGGCTATCAATTGTTATTTGTTCACACATACAGTGGATATGCTTATGATCATGTGAAAACTAGGTAATTCATGTATGATTCGAGATCATTGTGAGAATTCAAATTGCAGAGATTGTGCAAAGGAGGTAGGTTGTCTGGACACAGAAATTGGCACATGTATTTGTTGATTTGTGTATGATAGTGTGAGATGATTGTATTGTACTGAGAGATCTTGGATTAGAGTTTTGTATGATACTGTTTCATGATTCATGATATATATAATATATGATAGTGGGGTTTTTAGCTTTACACTTTCCCAGTAAAACTTCTATGTTATGTGTTATTGATATTTCACTCTATGCTCATGGTTGTGATCGTGGTCTAATTTAATCCTCAAGAATAATAGTAGAAGCGATTATCTATTTAACAGTGGCGTATAATTGTTAGAACAAGAGAATCACAGGAATACATTAAGTGTATTGAAATTTCTACATGGTATCAGAGCCACAGAGGCCACAGAGCTACGGAAGTGAGGTGCAAACAAAATCGTGTTCTCGTAGGTCCCATCTCTAGCCGGGTGTGAACTCTAGTAATGAAAACTTCCGGTGTTTTGAAGAACAATAATTCTTGCACCCTAGACAAAAGAAGGGTGTGAATTTCCTTGTCATTCTCACAGGCTACAGTGGAGCAGGGTGCAAAATTCCCTCACCCTAACAGTGAAGCAGGGTGTGAACTTCATTCTCATTCTCGCAGGCTACAGTGGAGCAGGGTGCGAACTTCCCAGGCAAGTTCACATGCTACACACAGGCAGGGTGCGAACTTCCCTCAGGTTTCTCTCAGGTGGGGTGTGAACCTCCCAGGGCAAGAGGAAAGTGTAGGAGTTGAGTTTTGGGTTGTATAACATTCAAATTTGCAATATTTTCTTGGTGCGACACTTGATTCAAGATCAAAAATGTCTTTCAATGGCTTGAGGTTGGAGTATGCACTCAAAGGAAGCTCTAACTACATTTCTTGGAAGGACAGGATGGATACAGTGCGAAAAGACAATGGCTTGAAGGGTTACATTGACACAGATGTTCCTAAGCCGGATGTGACAGATACTGCAAATCTTGATGCATGGAAAAAGAAAGTGGAAAAGGCGAGGAGGATTTTGTTGGAGGGAGTATGAGACCACATTGTCTCAAGTCTTCATGGGAAAAGCACACCATATGCAATGTGGAAGGTTTTGACAAATCTGTTCCAAAACAGTAGCGACCATAGGAAATTGGCACTCAAAGATAAACTTAGGAAGATCAAGATGGAGAAAGGCGACACCATTCCAAAATATCTCACGAAGTTTGTCCAATCTTGGGATGATCTTGGAAGTGTGGGAATAACAATCGTTTCTGATGATTTGGTGAGCTTGGTGCTCCTAGGGCTTCCTAAGAGTTGGCACAGTTATCAAGACTCTGTTAATGGAAGGGAAAATTTTCTAGATTGGGAACGACTGTGGTTGGATCTAGTGCAAGAGGAGTTCAAGCGGAACACCAGAGATGGATCTTCATCAAAGCGTTATGATGAAGATGATTGTTCTTTGACTTCCAAGGAAAGGAAAGGGAAAGGGAAGAAATTCCAATCAAAATCCAAGTCTAAAGTCAAGAAGATGGATTTGTCCAAAGTGAAGTGTTTTCATTGTCATGAACGTGGGAATCTTGCTACTAACTATCCACAAAAGAAGAAGAACAAGAAGGTTGTTGGATCTATAACTGGTGAGGCACTTGTCTCACAATTTGAACTTTACTTCTCTTTAATCACATGCATGGCTTCAAGTGCATCGGGATCGGTGTGGTATTTGGATAGTGGTGATTCATTCCACATGATGGGAGATAAAGAGTCTTTCATTGACTTGGAGGAGAAAGATCTCATAATGCATATAGAGATGAGAAATGATGGACGATACAGTGCAACTGGTATTGGTACCATTACCTTTTAGAGGGAGTCAGGTAAACCATTTCAATTGAAAAATGTTATGCATGTTCGAGGTCTAAAGAAAAACTTAGTCTCAGTCACAATGTTGGAGGACAGAGGCTATGATGTTGTTTTTAGTAGTGGTAAAGCCTTCCTGTGACATAAAGAAACAGGTCAAGTCAAGAAGATAGGGATTCAAGTTAAGAATCTCTACATGCTGGAGGTAGATGGCTGCAATTCCATGATAGGCAAGGCATAAAAAGTGGTGAGCTAGGATGAGGGAGAATTATGGCACAGGAGATTGGTCCATATTCATCATGGACCCTTGAAGATCATGCAACAAATATCTATTGGACTTCCAAGGGGAACACTTGCTCAGTCAGATCAGTGCAAGGGGTGCACCCTGAGGAAGTATGTAAAGTCCACCTTTCATGAAAAGGAGAATTGTGCTTCGGTGATCCTGGAGAGAATTCACACGAATGTGTGTGGACCATTCTCGGATGCTTCAACAACAAAACATAGGTATTATGTTATTTTTGTTGATGAATTTTCTCGTAAATGATGGATATTCTTCATGCAGAAGAAGGATCAAACATTCTCAAAGTTTTGTGAGTTTAAATCATTGGTGGAGAAAGAGTTGGGGAAGCAAGTGAAGGCTCTAAGGAGAAATAATGGTGGAGAATACGTCTCTAACGAATTCAAAAACTTATACAGTAGAGAAGGAATTCGAAAGAGAACTCATAGCACCTCATAACCCACAACAAAATGGGGTCGCGAAGAGAAAGAACAAAACGATTGTGGGTGTAGCACGAGTGATGTTGCATGATCAAGGCCTACCAATGCATTTGTGGGTAGAAGCATGCAATATTGCAGTTTATGTGCAAAACCATTGTCCTCATAGAGTACTTGGCATGAGTACACCTGAAGAATCTTTTACTGGTAATAAACCTGATGTTTCTCATTTTAAAATTTTTGGCTCATCTGTTTATGTGCATGTGACCAAGGATGCTAAGAAGAAGTTGGAACCGACTACTGAAGTTGGGATATTTGTGGGGTACACAGAAACACCCCATAATTATCATGTGTATTTTATGAACAGTAATATGACTATTATGCAATGGGATATAAAATTCGATGAGGGGAAAGCCATGCGGTTGTCACTTGAGAGGGAGCTAGACTTGCATGTAGAAGAGGAACTTTTGGTTCCCAAGGATGAGTCTCAAGATGTGGATAAACCACATGAATAGGTTCATGGAGTGGAGGAAATCACTCAAGAAGAGCCATCCATCAGAAATGGCACAAAGCGCACCACGAAAGCTGACAGATTGAGACTAGATGATGCACAGAATATAGGAGCCCCTATTTCACAGTGTAGACAGAGATAGTCTCTTGATCGATTTGTTGGATACATAGATCTCATGAGCAAATGTATTATGACTAAACCATCTTCCTTTCAGGAATCAGTGCAGGACCCCACTTGGGTTGATGCTATGGTAGAGGAGTATGACTCCATTGTCAAAAATAGTGTATGGGATATTGTCCCAAGACCGATTGATAAATCAGTGGTAGGTTCGAGATGGATCTACAAGGTAAAGCAAGCTATTGATGGGAGTGTGGAGAAATACAAGGCCAGGTTTTTGGCCTAGGGATTCTCACAAATCGAGGGGATAGATTATGATGAGACATTTGCACATGTCGCAAGGTACTCTTCCATAAGATCCATCCTTGCACTCTTAACGCAGATGGGCTAGCGCATTCATCAGATGGATGTGAAAACTGCGTTCCTCAACGGGATCATTGAGGAAGAAGTGTACATTGAACAACCAGAAGGTTTTGAGACCTTTGACAGAGAGTCACATGTGTGTAGACTCAAGAGAGCACTGTATGGGCTGAAGCAAGCACCCCGTGCTTGGTACACTTGGATAGATAGCTATTTCATCGGATTGGGCTTCACCAAAAGTGAAGAAGATGCAAAACCTATACCAAATTGTGGTGGAGGGTAAGATTTTAATCATTATGTTTTATGTTGATGATTTAATATTGACTGGTGATGAGAAGCTGATACACTCATGCAAGGAGGACCTTGCAAAGGAGTTTGAGATGAAGGATTTGGGCCTTCTTCATTATTACCTTGGTTTGGAAATATGGCAATGAGATGGTGAACTTTTTGTGTCTCAAGGAAAGTATGCAAGAGAGATACTAGGTAAGTTTCACATGGAGGGCTGCAAACCCATGGATACTCCTCTTCCAGAAAACTGGAGGAAAGAGGATGCTACTTATGGAGAAGTAGTGGATGCTATTGTATATCGACAGTTAGTGGGTTCGCTAATGTATTTAGTGAACATGAGACTGGACATTTGCTACGCTGTTAAACAACTAAGTCAAGCTATGGTTAAGCCTACCAAACTCTTTTGGAAGGCAGGTAAGCATGTCCTGAAATATCTGAAGGGCACATATGAGTATGGATTATGGTACAAATAGATAGATGAGGTGAAGTTGCAAAGCTTCACAGACGCAGATTGGGCAGGCAGCCCAACAGATATAAAGAGCACATCAGGGGGGATCTTTAGTATTGGATCTACAGTTGTTTCTTAGTACAGCAGGGAACAAAGATCTGTGGCACTTAGTTGAGCGGAAGCAGAATACATGGCAGCAAGTCAAGCTGAATGTGATGCTATCTGGATGAGGAAGATCTTGGTTGGTTTGTTTGGTTCTCATTTAGATCCGACAGTGATTTATTGTGATAATCAGAGTTGCATTAAACTCTCAATTAATCCTATGTTTCATGATAGATCTAAGAATATAGATATCCAGTATCATCATCTCAGAGATTGTGTGCAATGGAAGATCTTGTTGCTTCAATACATTCCTACGGAAGATCAAGATGCAGACATTCTGACAAACGCATTCACCAGGAGAAAATTCGAATATCATAGAGACAGGATTGGGGTGAAGGATAATCCCTTTCTTGTTGAGAGAGAGTGTTGAAAAGTCAACAAGAAACATATGTCTAATTTATTTTTCCTTTAAATAAATTGGACAATAAATATTAATCTATTATTTCATTCATAATTGAGTGAGTTGAAATTGTAACAGAATTATAAGTGTAGTTAAGTGAGTTAAGATCATTTGTACTAGTTGTAACTAAACATGCACTAGTGAGAGTTCAGTTAATCAATGAACTCACATGCAACTGAAGATTCACAACGGTTAACTATATGCATGGAAGATCCAGTGGAGACCCAGTTGAGATAATAGGTGAAAGGGACAGTTTGGCTATCAATTGTGATTTGTTCACACATGCAGTGGATATTCTTATGAGCATGTGCAAACTAGGAAATTCATGTATGATTCGAGATCATTGTGAGAATTTGAATTGCAGAGATTGTGCAGAGGAGGCAAGCTGTCTGGACACGGAAATTGGCACATGTATTTGTGTATTTGTGTATGACAGTGTGAGACAATTGTATTGTACTGAGAGCTCTTGGATTAGAGTTTTGTATGAGATTGTTTCATGATTCATGATATACATAATATATGATAGTGGGGTTTTTAGCTTTACGCTTTCCTAGTAAAACTTCTGTGTTATCTGTTATTCATACTTCACTTTGTGCTTATGGTTGTGATCGTTGTTTAATTTAATCTGCAAGAATAATAGTAGAAGCGATTATGTATTTAACAGTGGCGTATAATTGTTAGATCAGGAGAATTGCAGGAATACATTAAGTGTATCGAAATTTCTACAACCCCTTGTAGGATGAGATATATCAATTCTTATAGATACCAACTACATGATGTGTATGAACACCAACGAATGGCCCTAGTAATAATAGAACGAACCTTCTCCTAGATTGGTCTGCAGACCAAGGGAGATAGGATACATTTATCACAAGGGTGTACTTGTGGTAAATGGGCCCAGGTGTAGGCCTTCCTTGATCATGACAAGGACTGATATGGACTCAAGGTGCTTGAGGTACTTTTCACGTGTCAGATAGAATCAGGTTTACATTCACTCAATGGGATGTACGTATGGTGAATGGCCCAGGTGTAGTCTTTCTCCTTAGTCATGATGATTTGACTAGGAATGATAAAGACTCAAGATGATAGATTCTATCACATGCATACCCAGAGTGAGCCTGATCTCAGAGAGATTTAGTTGGCTTAGAGGGAGATACGTAGAGGGAGTTTCCCCTTGGTTCAGGTGGGAGAGAGACATCTCCAAAGACTGATAGACATGTTTCATGAGTATAGGGAAAAGTTTGTATACTTCAGAGACAAGCTTGGCATGATGTAGAATGTCTCCCTTGCTGAGAGGGAGCATTGATGTTTCCATTAAATTGTAATAAATATATATTATAACATCTCATATAGAAAAATACACAATTGATCCATTGTATTTATTAGTTAATAATTGACTAAACCTAATTGGTGCATGCACAAAGAACCCCAACCTCGTGCACATTTCTCCCTGGAGAGTCTATATATTGTATGCATGTCAATTATTAATATACAAGTGAAATACGAACTTGTTAGATTCAACATAATTGTCTTTTCAAGTGTTATTTCATTCTTTCTTCTCTCTTTTTCTTGCAATTTTACTAGTGTATTTTTTTCTTGCGACTAGATCTTGGATTGTGATTAAAATCCTAGATGGTATTAGATCACTAAAGTTGATTGTGAGGAAAAATAACATTATATTACAGGTTTTTTAAAATATTGAACAACCCAAAGAGAATGGAATAGCCATGTACATCAGTGATTCTTACACCATTCAATTACTTTGAATGGAAACCCAAGATTATACTTCTACTAAGGAGTAAGGGGTTACTATGGAGATAGAACTTGAACCCAATTCAGTTGTATACAAGGAAACGTTTTTCAATAGAATGGATGAGGCCTATGAGAATCTATGCTTGTCCATCTATCAAGACTTTCTCTTTCATGTTGAATCTTGTTCAACTCACAATGAAGTATGGACTAAGTCATATGGACTATGGCTTGAATTTAAGAAATAACTAAAACATAAAAATGAAATAACACACACATATTAACACCATCCATACAAATGAACACAAGATTTGATCTATAAAACCCAATATGGGAGAAAAACCAGCAAGAAGGTGAGGCCTATGATTTTCTCTCTTTGGTTTAGTTATAAAATGCACCTATAAAGGAATGAGAATTCACTATGGAGTTACCTTTTGACATTGTGGCTTGAATGGTTGTGTTAAGTTCTAAATACCTGAATACACAATACTACAATAGTACCAAATATATCTAAATACAATCACCACACAAGATATATGGAACAATATATAAAACCACCACTTTATTATATCAAAACCCTTGGGGTAGGGCAACACCATACAATGGATCCTCTCATGTTCACTTGCGTCTTCGAGGGGGCATCCTCCTATTGAGCTACCACTCCAAATACAATACTTATATTCATATCCCATTACATTGTTTGAACCCCTTTATATAGTGCTACCATCACCTAAGAACATTTTAGAGGACAAATCTTCTAGAAGTGGAACCTTCTATGTTAAGCCCTAATATTGGCTCATTACCTCTTAATTGGGGCATATTAAATTAGTAATGCTATTTTATTTATGTCGGCTTTAGGCCATTAGTTGTAATTTAGATTAGTAATGTTATTTTAATTATGTCAGCTTTAAGCCATTATTTTTAATTATACCTCCTAGTCTCCTATATATACCAAGGAGACATTTTCATTTTGAATCATCTTGTACTTGAACATTTAAGTGGGGTAAAAGGAGGTTTCCCC
>JZKD02S2312907.1:615136-631119 GCA_000966675.3 Picea glauca
ACATTTTCATTTTGAATCATCTTGTACTTGGACATTTAAGTGGGGTAAAAGGAGGTTGCCCCCTCGAAGAGGCTTATTATTTGAAATTATCTCTTTTTCAAGGCGTTGAGTACTTCTCCTGAGGCTTTTATATGCTATATTGATGTTTGGTTCTTAACATTCTAAGAAGTCCTCTTACATTTATTATATCTAACTACCCATTTATTATATCTAAATATCATAGTGGTTCTTAATAATATAGTGGACCTAGTCCACCTTACATTGAATGTCCGCCACTATTATCATTATGGGCCCTCTGCCCCCCACTACCTCTCTAGCTGCCTAACATTCCATCCCCCTTATGAAATCATTGTCATCAATTCTTGATGTACAACCATATACTAGGGTCCCATGGATAAGTGTGGACCATAGTGTTGAAGTAAACTAGAGAACAAGGTTCCAATGTCCAATTTCTCATGTGAACTCCACATGGAAGATATCGACACCCAATAACCAATTGAAAATAATTCTCCCAATACTCACACCTATCATGTGTATCCAAATAAGAATATCCATCCACATAGTGGGAAAGGGTCAAAGTTGAATCTGGAAGGAACAATATCGTTGTAGAATATGTAGGTTGGACAATGGTAATCATAACTAGCTCCTGATGTGTCACATTGATGTGCTCTACAAAATGTGGAGTAGAGTCATCAAATAAAATATGGAAGTGGTTTTCATCCTAGAAATGACAACTATCCATATACCAATCATCACAATCGGCCTCAAAATCAGAGTAAGCATATACTTCTTGATTATATTCATCCTTGATGTTCGCCATAAGAAATCTCTCTTGCATGCTATCCAATGAATCTTAAATAATATGAAAACTGTCATTGAGGCCATCTTCAAGGTCATGCAATGTGTCATATAATTGGGATTTGAATACTTCATTCATATGTAGAATTTCTTTGAGGGTTTGAGAGGAAATAACCATTGAAAACGCAACATAAAATATACCAAAAGAAATATCTTAAAATAATTTATTCAATGGCATTGATCTCGTAACAATCTGAGAACCCTATGAAAATTTATGAACTTTGCAGTCCCATCATCGTCACGAAAATCCAAAAGAAAATAGTTCATTTTAAATCAACGATATCTTCACTTCTAGAGCTTCGATTTGGATGATTTGTTTTTTGAAATTGAGTGAAATTGTGAGAGGAACTCAGATATGCATTTTTTTTTTTAAATTCAGCCTTAGATGCTACATAAGTCATAAAAATCACGCGGTCGTCTCCGAAAAAAAAAAACCTAAAATTGCAGATTTTAAAATGCAAATAACTTGACTTCCCCAGCTCTGTTTCAGACGATTTTTTTTAAATTGGGTGTTTTTTTAGAGGAACTCATATCTACAACCAGTTATTTCAAATTTTTCACTAAAACATACATAAATCGTCTGTAATGTCGCGGCCCTCATTTTTTTCCGAAAAAATAAATCTACAAAAATAAAAATATTTGCCCACACTTCCTGCCAAGGAAATTGATTTGATACCACTTATTAAGTTAACTTGTTTTTCCAAAGAAAGTGATTTGATACCAATTGTTAAGTGCCTGAATAGATTCGAAGATAAATATCAAAATAAACCCACAATATCAACAAGAATAAAAGAAACCATTCACCAAAATATTGAATACAAGAATGTAGACAAAACCCTTGAGGTAGGGAAACACCATATATTAATCCTTAATGAATGATAACACTCCTCAAGCAATTCTTAATACATTAACAATATTCTTCACTATGTTTCATTACATTCCATACACTTCTTTATATCTCTCTTTCTATATATCCTAGGAACCTTCTAGAGAGTCTTCTTACATTTATTATATCTCACTACCCATTTAATATATCTAATATCATAGTGGGCCTTATTTAATAATATAGTGGACCTAGTCCACCTTACATTGAATGACCTCCACTATTATTATTATGGGCCCTCTGGCCCTACATAATCCTCCTCCTCCTCTGTTATGCCCATAAAATACCACTCCCACATGTTTTTCTTAGCTACAAAAAAAGATACAATGCAAAATAATGAAACCCCTTCTCCTCCTAGCAGCCCAATATTTAGCATAGCCCGATAACCATCTAGGGGAAGGGTTTTGACTTCCAAAACCCTCAATTGTGATAAGATGTAGGACCTCTTAGAATATTATTGAAAATATGTACATGGCTAGCCCCATAGGGGTGAGTAACTAAGGCTAACATGGAATTCTCTCTTACTATGGTGGTCAACATGGTAGGTCAACTTGTGGGAGGAATAACTTTTTCATACGAGATCCAATTGACACTATTTTTACACCGTTGGAAAGGCATCAATGTGTATAATAGCGTCATGGGGTTTGAACCACTATTAAGAATTTTTTTTGTTAGGTAGATAGAGAGGTAGTGGATACCATTCAATGTTAGGTGGACTAGGTCCACTATATTATTAAATAAGGCCCACTGTGGTAGTTAGATATCTTTGTATAAATATAATAAAAGTAAGAGGACCTCTTAGAAGGTTCTTCTTCTAGAAGATTCCTCTTCTAGAATGTTCTTAGGTGGTTGGTAGCACTATATAAAAGAGTTCAAGCAATGTAATGGGGTGTGAAGAGAAGTATTGTGTTTGGAGCGGTAGCTCAATAAGAAGATGCCCTCTCGAAGAGGCAAGTGAACATAAAAGGATCCCTTCCATAATAGGATCCATTGTATGGTGTTTCCCTACCTCAAGGGTTTCTATTATAATAAATGAGATTTTGCATATTGTTCTTCTATATCTATTGTGGTGCATTTGTATTCGGATATTTGGTAATTAAATTTTTACCCTCAAAAATGTGATTTGATGCCTCAAAATGGTTTCAAAAGATTTCAAACTCCAATTTTCCAAACTGAAATTGTTATTAAAATGATCCTACAAGCGAATTCCACCAAGCGATAACCTATGTAAGAGTTATACTTGATATACATAATCGACACTAATTTATAAAGATATAAAGTATCAATCTCAAAATAAATGGTATAAAACGACATTAGTATAGTCAAGTAAAACATAAGTAACCCAAAATCTTACAAACTTACATATGAGGTTAAACCACACAGAAAAGAGCATGAAAGATTCATAAGAATTATCCATCCATTTTCACACTACGCCAAAAAAGGAATTCATGTGGATTTGAATCACTCAAATTTCAGTCCACACCTAAACCCTCATACCTAAAACCCTATAATACACAGTGTATTTGTCAAAATCAAATACACATATAAAAGAGCATGAAAGCTTCACAACAATTATCCATCCATTTTCCCACTACTCACAAAAAGGAATTCATGTGGATTTTAATCACTCAAATTTCGTGAAGCAGAAGCCTTTAATCGCTCTAATATTTTATAGCCTAAGACGTAAGGGTGAATCGGTGGTGAAAGATGCAGCTCATATTCGGAGGCCATGCTACCTGCTCGCGCATTCGATATTCAACATTCTTATAATTGCCTGGTTGCATGCCGCCTATTATTTATTACAGCTATCACCTTTCTGTCGACGTTTCATGATTCATCATCCATGTCCGTTCGTTTTCTGCTCATGCCATCTGTGGTCCTCTTATGGTCCTCCTCACACCCAGACAACTAGACCATACTTACAACTAGACCAGACAACTAGGGCGTGAAGGTGACTGGGGAAGGAATCAACTCAACCATACTTATTTTATACAGACAACAGTAACGATGACGATGCCCTTTTAATTTTCAGTTTGTCGTGTCTGTTTGTGTAGATGCAAATTTGGAAAGATCCAGCAAACAGCCAGTGGGAGAATTGGCTACTGCTTCATCTCACAAAACGTGTATCACGTCGTCTCTACTTTATATCTTTATCTCTACCTCCATCGCTACTTTATATCTTTATCTCTACCTCCATCGCTATCGAATGGCTGTAACCCGTTTATTTCATTTTTTCAGTCCGAAGCTATTGTGGGCACAACTTCAACTTGGATGCTCATTTCACTTTTGTTTAGATATAGGAATTCAGCCAAATTATACGACTGCATTCTAACTCGTGCCTCCAGTCGGACCCAGCGGTTCGCATTCAGGCCGGAAACGGTGGCTATAATTCATGAATACGACGCAGATGGATTAACACTTCATTCCTATGGAAGGAGAGGAAATAGATAATCAGTGAGACGAATCAGAGTCTACTACTTGCCCTTTACAGCTTCACATTCATCCTCTACATTCTGCCCTACTTCCCATGGAAAAATCAAATGGAGGAGCTCAAAATATTCTTGTAACAAGACTTTGCAGTCATGAATAAGCTTCACACTCGAAACCCTAGCTTTTCATTTTCACGAGGATACATCTTTTTCGCCGTAATCTTTCGTCGACTGCACAAATATAAATTTATAACATAAAGTCACGCGAAATCATATTCTATTAATCAATATAATTAGATATAATATAATATGAAGTCACCTGAAACCATATTTTGTTAATTAATATAATTAAAATGAAAACACAAAAGCCAAAAGACTATATCTCGTCGGTAGCGATAGAAGCATGCCATTTGTTGAAAACACAAGACATTGCGTGTGTGGAAAACATTATTTTTTTATAGCCATCAAAATCCATCTCTATACAATATGTACAATATGTGGGATATATTAGCACAGTTGCTAACTCACGGTTGAGATATCCAATATAATATGTCTATGGTAATATGAAATGTTTGGTTGTATTAGGTCGATAGAATGTGGGTATTTATTTAGATGCCACCGTTTAATCCTACTTAATCATTTAAACATGGCAATTACATATCTTTACAATAATTTTTTAATATGATTAGGTAAATGTTAAAAAGTAAACATGTTAACGGATGCCTTAATAAATGTAAGAAAGTTATGAATAATAAATCTAATCCATTGATTTTGGAGGACGACTAAAAATATGGCAGCATCTTCAATACATAGCCATCAGATTAGGGTTTAAGATTAAATAAGGTTAAAAGATCATTAATTGTGCCCATTGTCAATAGGTGTATGCCTTTCGACATAATAAAAATATTATATAATTATTTATCTTAAAAAGATTCCTAACTTATAAGACTTATAATTTATAGAGAAAATTAAAAAATGCTTTATAATTTGAAATTTAAAAAGTTAATGTATTATCTTTTACCTAACCTATAAATTGAAGTTGGTAGCATTTTTAAAAAATATAATTTTTTATTTTAAAGATAAATTAATTTTTTATTTAATTTTTTAAATAGAAGTTGGTTGCATTCTAGTGAAGATTTATAATTAGAAACTTATAATGGAAACATAAAATGTTCAAGGTGATTAAGGATAGAATCTTGATTATTCCTTATATTATTAAAATAGATTTATGTTAATTCCATATTTATAAAATGTTTAAATTTATTAGAGATTCAAAAGATTTTTATTTCATAAAAGAGAGAAGTATTTGATTATTAGGGGCACTTTGATATATCTGAAATTAAGATATATTTATATTGTTTATATATATTAGGGTGAGAAAATGTTAATTTATTATTATTATTATTATTATTATTTTTTATACATCAATGTTATTAATGGGATGGATGTTACATTCTTTTCCATATGGGATTACAGTGCATCATGCAATAAGTAGTAGCCACTATATGCTTACAAGAGGTTGGGTTATAAATTTTAAGGCTTGTATTGATTATGGAACAAAATGATGACAATCAAATTAATAATATCCATATTATTAAATTTCACATCTTTTACACTAAAATTATTAGTAAGAAGAAGTTGAAATGTTATAAGCATACTAGTTGATGATTAAATCTAAATTTTCTTACATTATAAGTTTAAAAGAAATGATTTTGTAAAATTTATGACATTAAGGAGGTTAAGAATGAACAACATTTCTTTTAACATGCCTTATCTTTAATAATATGAGATATAAATTTATCCAATTTCATAACTTAATTACTCTTAAAAACCTTTTATTTAGAAAACCAAAATGATTTTGCCACATTCATTTCCACCATGAAATGATGCAGTTTCTTTTATTTTTTTTAATAAACCTTGTTGATACTAGAAAACACTGAAAATCATTTTCATCACCAATTATCCAAAAAGATTAAAAAACTTACCCTCCATCTTTGATTGCTTCAAAAAATATCAATAAAAAATTCTTTATTAATAGATACATTTTTTTCACCTATCAATTTGATGTAGCTCAAATGGTTGTGAGGAAAATTGTTACCTTTTCCATCTGAGATGTAGCTCAAATTGTTGTGAGGAATTTTTTTTCCTTTCCCACCTCAATTCAAATCCCACTACATGACATATTAGCTTTAAGTGAGTTAATTGTTAATGAGCTATATATGATCTATTAACCATGAGTACCATCCTCATAATGAAAAAGGAAATCCAATATTTGCATATTTCTTTATTCAAAACTTATTTAAACACTCATTAAAAGTTTCTTTATCCATTCATTCTTACTCAAAACAATGTGAGCTCACATGTATGCAATGCTCTATTATGACTCAAAATCATAGATTGTTATGTGTTACAAGGCACCGAATGACATGACGATAATGGTTTTGTTTATGCATATGCTATAATATGACCATTATGTTATAGATATGATTAGATTGTTTTATGGATAAATTGTGATTTATGGACTTATGTAATGAATAAAAATGGTATACATAATTTGGAAATTTTGATGTTAACATTTAATAAGTTATTATTGAAAAACTGAAACATTGTGTGTAGATACATGTAAGATCATGTATGGATAAACTAATCATGAAATTTATTTATGTTGATATTATTTTAACTTGAGGTGATTTATTACATGATCATTCACATATTTACTAAGTACAAATACTTGATACATGGTTGTCAACCATGTGATATGACATGAGTAAGAATTAAATAAATAACCGTTTTTAGGATGGATGTCTAGTGATGATGATATATCTTAGGATATTCCATACCCATGAAGGATCTCATTAGTTATATAATATGGGCCAAGTACATGTTGTGGGGTATATGTCTTGCTTCAATAAGAAGGGTTCTTTGATATAAATTCTTAATTAGAATTCACATCATTTAGAATAGGGGACCCACTGAGATTTTGGATTAAGAACCATTATTATTGAATATGAAATAGAATGCGAAATGGAGAATGTAGAATTCTTTTAATCTATGTGTAAAATACTATTATATTGTACCTATCTTAACTAGGAGCATATTTTAACTGATGAATATGAGATTAATTATATATTTGTGTGAGTCTTTCAAGAATGGGAATCTATTCAATAAAAGAAAACATATGAACATTAATAATAATGAAAAGAAAAAAATATATTTTTATTTCATTATCATCCAAAACTTTACATTCACCATCCCAAAGAAAAATTTTCGAAAAAGGAAGAGAGAACTATAATCTTCATGTAGAAAAGTTTACAATAGAAAGATGCAGTTCTTATGGTGATCCTAGTAATAACATAAATATTAGAAAAAAATCTTATCATACAAAATACTAGACACCAATGCTCCTCCAAAATTGGCCCTCAAAGCTTCTTCTCATTAGAAAAATTATCAAAGGGTTCATTTAAACTATCAACAAGCAAAATCCCTTTAAAGAGCAAGTTGATTTTATTTTATATCCTTTTAGTTTATAATTGTTTGGTGACTTCTTGATTTCCTTTCTTTTTGTAGTTATAAAATTTTCAACTTCCTTACTTGATCTAGGTGGATATCAATGGCCACCCACTTCTTCCACTGACTTAGAACGTTTCCCCATCATGGATGTTTTTTTATAGTTTTTTAGGTGTTAAACGTTTGATGCATTTTGAGGCCCTAAACATTGTTTTTTAATCCCTACAACAATTTAGGGTTTCCATGGAATTCCTAATCCTTGACTGAAATTATTATTCTCATTGGGATCTTTCCAATGGGCTATTTTTCACCCCAAACAAAGTTTGTATGTGGAAGTTGTAGCCCTAATAAGTTGACATATCAATTAGATTCCTTGAGGCCCACATTCCTTTTTCCACTTCATCGCATAGGGTTAGGGTATTGGATATTTAGGGTTTTTCCTCTTAGAGTTTATTAATTTATGTTAAAATACCATTTTTGACTTTTATAGTGTTCTTCTTGCAAATGAGTGTAGTCAAAACCTATCTCTTCAAACATAAGTTACCACCATTCTAACTAGTTTGTATTGATTCACATTTCAGACTCTTTTCCTAGTTCATAATTTATTAATAGAATTTGGTTCTCACTATATTACTATTATCTCTACAATATTATTGTGTGTTTGTTTCCATTCATATTCCTTCCTTTCATTTTGGCCTCTATACAATCCAAATCAGTGGTATTAGAGAAATCTGCTCTTTGTTGTTTCTAGGTACATGTTCTCGACGAGGTAAGGGTATAGAGAGTTGGGTATAGAACTAATTTCACTTGGGGAATACCACTCCCACTATCCCAAATGGCCTTACATGTTAGATGAAAAGATATATGACAGAGAAAGAGATATTATCAAGTTGTTTCTCACGGAATATTTTGCACCATAAATGAATGAGATGATGGACAATTTCACCAAGATCCTTCAACAAATACCAATGAGGATTGGGACACCTTCAACAAGTAACCATTTCAAAGGTGTGAGACCATTCAAGGTATAAGTTAGCATTGACATTCATTTATTTGAAGGCATGATAGATGCAGATGATTTGGAGAAATGGTTAAATATGTTAGAGGTTTATTACTCTATTCAAAAATTTCCAGACATAAAAAATATCATATTTATGCTCTTTAATTCCCTTCCCCATGTAAAATATTGGTGGCAAAGTCATTGGGAGAGATATGAGATAGATGAGTCTACAACATTTAACACATAACCCACCTTGGAATCTTTTGTTGATTCCCTCAAGGAGGAATTCTACATTGTTGGAGATTATGATGACTAGTACACAAGATGGACAAATATGCATTATGAGAGAGAAAAAATGGTGCAGTAGTACAACAATATCTTCCATTCCTTGTGCTCAAATATGGGCATTAGAGAATCCAAGTGACACCTGGTTCTGAAGTACCACAGTGGCCTACGTAGGTACATCCAAACATATATGGATTTCTTGGACATATCCTCATTGGGAGACACTTATTGATATCCTATCAAAATTGAGAAGAAATTTAAGTAGAGTAATAAGAGAGCATTTGGATATACAAATATTCTACAATATAAGCATGGTAAAGATGACCATAACTCATAGAACAAAGTATATATAAAGTATAGCCAACCTGAAGACAATGAATCCAAGATGTAAGAAAAGAAGGGTAACACGAAATCATAGAACAACACTAGAAAATGGTATGAATTCCACAAAATCCCTTGGCACAACATTGATGGATATTTTTCAAAACAATCATTGTTGTCCCAGATGAAAGAAAAATAATTGAACTTTGGCTCATACTTTGATTTAGACCAAGATAAGGGAAATCATATTATTAACAAAGAATCCAATGCTACCATTACAACCACAAAGATTCAACTAGAAGAGTACCTGACATGCCCCTAAAGGAAGCTAAAACCACTCATATGGGCCTTACATGATCTTCAAGGTTGTGGGTGAGAATAATTTTGAATTAAAAGTATTACCCCTTTCCTTGGTTTGCACCTAGTATTTAATTTAGAGTTACTTTGAACCATATTTTCCACCTCTATTGGACACCTCAAAAGTGGCTAAGAATTTGTCCTCTATAGAACTCAACCCTTAATGTATTGAGTAGGATATAATGTACTAGATCATGAAACCAATATGAAGGGAACCCACCATAAAAACATACAACTATACCAGGTTGTCAAAGAATGACAACTTCTTCACCAAAGAAAGTGGTTCACTAGGAGTCAGATTCAATAGAAGTTTCCCTATATGATGGAGGCACTTAACAAAGTTTGGGATGATTGATATAGGTGGATATCAATGGCCACCCACCTCTTCCACTCACTCAAAATTTTGGTGCATTTTTAAGGCCATAAATAATGTTTTTTGTCCCTACGATAGATTAGGGTTTCCATGGAATTCATAATCCTTGACCACAATTGTTCTTCTCGTATGTATATTTCCGATGGGCTATTTTTAACCAAAAATAGAGTTTGTATGTAGAAGATGCAACTTTGAGAAGTTTATGTATCAATTAGACTCCTTGGGGCCCACATTCCTTTTTCCACTTCATCTCTTGGGGTTAGGGTTTTGTATTTTTATAGGGTTTTTACCTCTTAAGGTTTAGTACTTTATGTTTGAAATATATTTTTACCTATTTTAATATTCTTCTTGTGAGTGAGCATAGTTGACACCTCTTTGTTCAAAGATAAGCTACCACCATTCTATCTAGTTTGTATTGCTTTGCATTTCATAGTCTTTTCCTATTTCATTTATTGATAGAATTTGGTTCTCACTATATTACTATTCTCTATGCAATTTTTATATGTGGATGTTTCCATTCATATCCCTTCCTTTCATTTCATTCTCTATGTGTTCTCTATACAATCTAGATCAATATTGCATTATTCATTCTAAAAAAATATTTTACATCAAAATATGTATTTCATTATGGTTATAGTGGACCATATGACTTTTCTTGAAGGTATGTTTCTCACACCTCACGTTGATAATATATTCCTATGATGCACCCAAAGATAAATTGTTTAATGATGGATTCATAGGAAACTAGTTCCCTAGGCACGGGTTCCATTCCTCTCTTAAGTTTCTAAGGAAAGACATATTTAGATTGATTTCTTTGGAAGGGTTAGAAATATATTCTTTTAGGACCTCCTTGGAGATCCTAGTAGTCATTCAAATTGTTATTCCCTTGCCTCTAATACTTTCTTCTGACTCACTTAAAACATCTTTCATGGTCCATGGTGAACCCATATCCCTAAGTGGTAGGAGATGAAATCATTCTATCACTTTCTCCATAGAAAAGTGTAAGAATTTGTATTTATTCATGGAATCAATGATATCTTTTCCAGGTGACATGCTTACTGATTGATAGTTCACCAAGGCTGTATAATCAGATTGATTTTTTTATTTTAGTCATTACGGGCAGGTATTCTAGTGCATCATTGTCCTTTGCTTTCCACTTTTTAAGTTCATTCATGCTTAGTTAAACTCAATACAACACTACCTCTTTATCTATGAAATTTTCAAGGTAGGTGATAAAATGGGTTTCCTGATTCTGTAACTCCTAAAGATTGTTGTATATAATCCTCTTAATGGTGGTAAGTTCATCTTGGATCTCAAAGGTGTATGCCTTGAATTTAGATAGGTTGGTCATATATGTGTCGTATTGGGAGACATCTTGTTCTATCTACTCTACATTTCATTTGTCTTCTTCAATTACTTTATCCATGCTTCAGATGTTAAATTATGAACCTTGGGAAAAGGTGACCCTTTTAGAAGCTATGGAAATAGGATTTATTCGTATGTGTACTATAAATAGTGTCTCGGTAGTGACCATGCATTTTTCATTATGCAATTTCTTCACCACTCTACCTTTGGTCTTGTCAAAGATAAAAGCATCTAAAACTACAATACAACCCAAAACTGAATGAAGGAACTAGTGGACCAACATCACTCAAAATAGTACTTTGCATTAGGGGATATGGTGTTTCTCTGAATTCAACCCTATAAACAAACTTCAATGAAAGAAAAAACACCTAAAAATTAGCACTCAAGTTCTATGGACTATATGAGACCATTTAATGCATTGAGAAAGTGGACTACAAACTAGCTCTTCCATCCCACTCTAAGATTCATCCAATCTTCCATCTGTCCTTTTTAAAAAGGTCATGGGATCAAAGTGCAAGGTGCAAACATGCCTAAAAGAACTTGATAAACAAGGCTTCATTTGGCTCTAGTTGTCAACAATTTTAGATACTCGAGAGTGTCAATTACATCAAAGAATGATCAATGAAGTATTGATCCTATGGAGAGAAATTCCACCTAAATATGCAACATGGGAACCATCATTGATATTGTAGCAATTTCCTCCTATTCAACCTTGAGGAAAATACTTCTTTTGAAGGAGCGAGGGAATGTAAGGGTCCTACCCTAACCTCCCTACTTTGGGATACATAGGAGTTACTTAGTTATTTTATTTGGTCATACCCTTTGATTAAGGCCAACAAATAGTAATATATAGTTATTCAATGTTAAGAGGGTCCACTTTATAAGGCCCACTAGGTAGTTGGTACCCATTAATAATGGGACCACAAGTAGTTAGGGTTTTTTTCTATGCAAAATCTATTTAAAGAGATAGGGGACTATAGAATGTCTTATCTTGTGTTGTGTTTTTGGAGCTCTAATTAGTGAAATATTTCCCCACCTTAAGAGGCAAGTGAACATTGTATTGTTCTTTTCATTATTAATATTCAAGGGTCTCTTTACAATTTTTATCTTAATGTCTCTTGTTCTTGGTTAATTTGCAATTATATTCTCTATATACTTGGTTTTATTTTAGTGTTCAAGGGTTAAAGAATACTACATAAAAAAAATACAAATAAGACAAAATATGTGAAATATACCCTTGTGTTATGAGAATCAGAAGAAAGAAATAAATTTTCACTTTCCTCTTAAGGAGGGGAACCCTTTCATTCAAAAAATCTTCAAATACAAAAATACTTGACAAAACATTCCATAGCATCCTAGCTCTTTAAACAGATTCTCAATAGTGAATCTGTAACTACTTGTGGTCCCATCATTAATGACTACCGACTACCTAGTGGGCCTTATTTAATAAACATGACCCTTTTACATTA
Organism: Picea glauca; assembly: GCA_000966675.3. Classification (NCBI taxonomy): domain Eukaryota; kingdom Viridiplantae; phylum Streptophyta; class Pinopsida; order Pinales; family Pinaceae; genus Picea; species Picea glauca. The sequence continues at coordinate 627,984 of JZKD02S2312907.1, forward strand.
AATAAATATCCACTACTATCTAAAGAGCCTTATTCAAAGAGGATGGCCACATACATCAATTGACTAGTTCCTAGGTAGACTAAATTAGTGAGGTTAGGGTAGGACCTTGTAGTATCCATACAAGCTACAATTTCATAATGGAAACTCTAGAGTGATCTTGAATCTTTCTTTTATTTTCATTTCGTATCTCAGAAAAAAATAGTAAGGAATAGTCCTCACCTTTTGGCTAGGATTTCTCATATTGGGTTTCTCACAATACATCTTCTGTTCATTCTCTCGATAATGTAGTATTTCTTTAGCCTCTTTTATTTCATTCTAATATTATTCTAGTATTTTGAGTGCTAATATTATAATATTAAATTGTAATATTAAGTAAACACTACATAACAAATATGGTAATATGGAATGCTATGACAAGGATGTTAAATGTTTCCCAAATTTCTAGTGAGATTGGCAATTCTTACTTTAAGGAGTGTAATGCATCATAACGAATTGCCCTTAAACTATGTACAAACTTCAAGATATATTTGCCAAACAATTCAATCTATATGTAAATGCATGGGAAAAGTTAAAGTGTTACATAGTAAAAACTAAGATGAACTCAAATTGATATACCTAGTCTTCACTAATTTATAGTGGTACAAATTATGAAGCTAACTCATATAGAAATGATTTTAACTATACAATCAAGAACTATACAATTTGTTTTTGATAGAAATAACAATACATGAATAATATAAAACTCAATAACAACTATCACATAAAATATGGAACACAACACTTTCAATAACATTCATTACTTGTAATTGAATATGAAACATATTTACACATAACATTTTATATAACAACATGACATATATATAAATTGATTTCAAAAAGACAAATTTTAAATCATAAGTTAAAAGACCAGGTTTATTAAGTTGTAATTGAACATGAAACATATTTCCACATAACATTTTATATAAAAACATAACATATAAATTGATGTTAAAACGAAAATTTTTAAATCATAAGTTAAAAGAGGTTCGTGATCTTGATGTATGCATTTTTTTTTTAAGTTGATTAAATAACATGTCTAACTTCAAAGCTTATTCAAAGATTATGGAAAACAATAATCCCAAATTTGTTGGAAATAATTTCTATGTTGGGCTATGTCCATTCTTTACTTTGTCTTCCTCTATAAAATCTTTCTAGCTTATGTCATTTGAGTTTATATTTAGTTATATGAAATATCATATGGGTGGAAGATTCACAAATGTGGTGGTTGTATTGTGATGGTAATGTTCAAAATAATATGACCTATCCTTAACTATGATGTTATTATAATTGAACTCTTATGTTAATAATTAATGAAAAAATCACTTGTTAAAAATAAACTATAAACATTAACATGAAATAAACTATAGACATTATAGACATTAACTATTACACTTGAAATTCCATAACATGAACATAAAAACATTCTACTTATGCCATTTGAGTTTATATTTACTTAAATGAAAAATCACATGAGTGGAAGATTTACAAATATAATGGTTGTGTTGTGATAGTAAAATTCAAAATAATATGAATTATATTTAGTGATAATACTATTATAATTGAACTTTTATATTAACAATTAATGAAAAATTCACTTATTAAAAAATAAATTACAACATTAACGTTATAGACATTAACTATTACACTTAATTCCATAGCATAAATATTCAATATAATGAAGTTTTAAATGTAAATGTTTAAATATATTTCAACATATATAATAACATTTCTTCACTCTTTAAAAATTTAAAATTGTAAATATATTTAATCATTTGGTTAACTTTACCAAATGCTTGTATGTTGAATATAATCTCTAACGAGTACACCAAAGAATCGTCTACTATGATTGCATCATCATAGTAATAATCATTGTGTTGGCACTTCCACATAGCATTTTCAATGTGGTTGGGTTGTGTTTTGGATAGTTGTTCCTCATGGAAGATTACCACGTGATGTAGTCCATAGTGTGACAAGTATTGCAGATAGGTGGGAGATTACAATGTGTTGGCTCACTCCATTTGAGAGTGCATTCAGTTCTAATTGTAGTTGAAGATATCTATCTTAGTTAAAGTAAAATATCTTAGTTAAAGTAAAATAAAGTAAGTTAATTTTATTACAAAATGATTAATCTTATAACAATAAAATGATTAATTGTAATTTGATAAAAATGCATAATTTAAGTTTTGACACAATGTCTAAATCATTAAAAAAATGTAATCATCCAAAATCTGATGAAAATGTATGTTTCATTTAAGTTTTGACACAATGTCTAAATCATTAAAAAAAAATTGAATCATTTAAAATCCAATGAAAATGTATGTTTCATTTAAAAACTCTAGCTCCTATATAGTTGAATTCACAAACCTAAAATAATGACTAATTGTAATTGGATAAAAATGTATAATTAAAAAAATTTGAATCATCCAAAATCCCATGAGAATATATGGATCATTTAAAAACTCTAACTCCTTATATAGTTGAATTCACAAACCTAAAATAATGACTAATTGTCATGGGATGAAAATGCATAATTTAAATTTTGACACAATGTCTAAATCATTACAAAAATTTGAATCATCCAAAATCCCATGAGAATGTATGGATCATTTAAAAACTCTAACTCCTTATATAATTGAATTCACAAACTTAAAATAAAAAAATTGTCTCTTACCTCACCCCATTTTATCATTACAATTTTAGTTATGTCAATGTACATATGTACATTTTTATGAGTGAGTCTGCACATATGGTACAACGACCAGAGCATTAAGAACTCTAAACTCCTTTTATATCGTTGAATTCACACACTAAAAATTGATAAATTGTGAAGCAAAAGAGAAGTGCAGAGAGAAAGAATAGAACAATATATTGAAATGTATGAAGAAGTACATAACTTGATTACAATGCAAGAAGGTTGAGCTAAATAGGCTCAAGAAAGACAAAAATAGAAAGTACAATTGTCCAGTACAGCTGGCAGTGTATAGTCAGACTGTTGAGGTTACATTATATTTAACACTCCCTCTTAAACTCAACAGTTACAATCATCAACACTGACTATGCCTAAGTGTTGTCTCTGAAAATAAAAAACTGACTTTCC
>JZKD02S2312907.1:656222-680670 GCA_000966675.3 Picea glauca
CCGACATAGAGTGATCTGACGGTTCATACTCTCCTCGATCTTAACGACCATTGATCCATGGATTAACACCCGATTGGTCCATGATCTCTATTTAAAGAGCATGGAGGGTCATTTGACGATGATTGATTGTGAGAAGATCTCTTGTAAAATCTCTTTGTAATATTTTTCTTTGCATTAATAAACTGCTCCAAGTGCCCGCGTTGGCTGGGGTCATGGATGTTTCCCCATAGGGGTTTTACAACGTGAAAACATCGGTGTGTTGATATTTGATTTGGTTATGTGAGTGGTTACTGAAGGTGTTCATCCTCTGTTGGAATACCTATGTTGTCGAACAGTGATAACCAAGCTTTCCAATTCATAATCAGACAAGAAAAAATGAATGAGAAGCATGCAAAGTGGATTGAGTTTATACGGAATTTTACTTTTGTCATAAAAGATATTTTTGGGAATTCTAACAAAGTTTTTGATGCATTGATTAAGATATGTTTGATTCTGTAGGAATTTCAGGTGAATACCTTCAGGTTTTAACACCTTAAGGAAATGTACAGTGATGATCCGTATTTCAAGGAGGCATACGAAGCATGCACGAATCCTGTGCTGAGAGATAGGAGCTAGTGGGAATAGTATATGATTCAATAGGGATTGTTGTTCAAGGGAAATCCATTATGCATACCAAAATGTTCAATGAGGGACAAACTTTTGAAGGAGAAGTATAGTGGAGGATTGGCTGGAAATTTCGACCATGATAAAAAATTCACATAGTTGAGCAATTCATACTATTGGCTAGGTATGAGGACATAAGTGGTGAAATTTGTGAACAAATGTAGAATCTGCAAACATGCAAAAGGAAAAACATAGAGCACTGGATCGTATCAACCATTGCTGATACCAGAGAGGCCTTAAGATGCGATAAGCATGGATTTTGTGTTAGGACTGCCAAGAATGCAAAGAGGATGTGATTCCATATTTGTGGTGGTTAATATATTTTCAAATATGGCACACTTTATCCCATGCCAAAAGAATAGTGATGAAACACATGTTGCAAATATGTTTTTCAAGGAAGTTGTGAGACTTCACGGCCTACCCAGAAGTATCGTCTCGGACAGAGACACAAAAATTTTTAGTCATTTTTGGAGAACACTCTGGAAGAATTTGGGGACGGATTTGTCCTTCATCTCAGCTTATCATCCTCAAACAGATGGACAGACTGAGGTGGTAAACAAAATTTTGGGAAACTTGTTGAGGAGTTTGGTCAGTGAGCATCATAACTAGTGGGATCATATTTTGCCACAAGAAGAATTTGCATACAATAACTCACCAAACAGAAGCACTAGAAAGAGCCCATTCTAGATATTGTATGGAATGCAACACAGAGGAGTATCCTATTTGAGAGACTTGGGACAAGTGAAATTAGAAGCGTTGGAGCAGAAGATTTTGCTGTAGAAATGCAGAAGCTCCATACCCAGATTAGAGGACAATTACAAAACTCTAGCCAAGAGTACAAGCACAGAGTTGATCAACATCCCATAGAACTTAAATTTGAGGTGGGAGATCAGGTTCTGGCACATCTCCGGAAAGAAAGGTTCCTTAAGGGAACACATAACAAGTTAAAAAAGAAGAAGACAGGGCCATGTAAGATCTTGAGGAAGTTTGATGCAAATGTCTATGAGATTGAGTTGCCATATGATGTGGGCATATCGCTTGTTGAAGCTAGGTTTGAAAAATTTTCACCTTTAAAACTAAAACTTTTCTCTTTCGGGATTTAGTTTTTCATAAGGTATAATCCTAGCTATCAGTCCAAAAGACTGATACGGATGTCCCGAAATGATTTCTTTTCTTCGTTATAATTAAATACAAGAAGCTCAAATGTTATTAAATTCTAGACGCACGCTCTGTAAATTACTTTAAATCATGATAATTTAAAACCCTAAATAAGTTAATTAACCATCTTTTAAACCTCTCAGGATTCGGGGTTTACTCAGAACAATATCTCTTCAATACATTTTGAATCGTGAAATCCCGATTCTCGATTTCCCGAAAGAAGTGAAAATCAGTCTTGATCCCGATTATTTTAAAACTATCCTCATCATGATTTTGGGATTCGGGGTTTAGTAGTGACATACCTCATGTAACCACGATCCCCTAAACCCTGAAACGCGAAGTCACGACTCAATATTGAAGTTAAGGTTTAAAATTGTTCTCATCGAGATTTCAGGATTCGGGGTTTAGTGGTGACATACCTCATGTAGCCGTGATCCCCGAAACCCCGAAACATGAAGTCCCGACTCAATATCGAATTTTAAGGAGAACTAACTTCATTTTAAAAATACATTTAATGGTAATTAAACTTCTTAAGTACTTTCTTTTCAGCCTCCGTCAAAATAAGTTTTTTGAATGTTGATTTTAGAATTGTCGAAATAGGACCACATTAATAATGGATAGATCGTGATTTCTGCGACACAAATGCATATATCAGATATATTCTCCGCATTAAAGGTATTAAATTCTTGACAGCCGCGTCAGTACTATCACCATAAAATGAGTTAAAAGAAAGCTAGAGGTCTATGTTTTGAAACTTATTCTTGCTTTTTCTATCAGAAATAGGATAATACAGCCGAGCTTTCACACCTCTCTTTTGTGACAGGTTTTCTTTCCAATACAGAGTCATGGCACCAAAGAAGGGACCCAATAAGAGTGAAGATACAACTGAGATTTCCAGCCCGAAGGGAGATGTCATATCAGACACCACACCACATGATATCGACTCAATTAAATCATGGAGATAGATTCATGAAAATATGGAAAGCGAGATGAAAAATTCCCCTAGTGATTCCGAGAATCACCTTCGGGACATAGCAGAATCAGAGCTTCACAAAATGGCAACATGCCCACGGCTAATGTCGTACAACAACATGGTCAGTTGGGCTTTGGACAAGGTTGATATTCCGACGAGAATCATTTTAAATGATCAAGGAGCCATTATTGGCTCATTCAGACCTGAACATATCCAGGTTATGTACAAACTCTCACCCAATCCTAATTTCATTTACAATGCCAAATTTATAGCTGAATTCCAGAGAAAGGAATTCACTAAGGCAGACCAAACTTACCCTGATTTAATCAAAGGTTGGTGGATATGTCCATCAAAATTTAGGGCCGATACACAAGGAATCTATGCCACAAAATCTTTGAACGAGTACATGGTTTATGTAGCCATGATGCTATGTAGACACTTCGGAAAAAAGAATCCCTGTCATTTCCCCGCAAAATGGGTGCCCTTTTTAGAAGAAGCATCAGAAGGGTATAGTTTCAACTGGGACAATATTTTATCTGATAATATAGCCAAAGAGATTTCAGATTACAGAGATGCAAGAGCCTAAGGTCAACCAGTGGCCTTCTACATGTCAGCGTACCTCATGGAAACAATTTGTTTTATGACTCCATTTCCCCTGATGAATTGGAGTTGGAACATAACCTTCCCTGAACCCATTCATGAATATCACTTTGAGCTGTGGGAAGAAAATGAAAAAAAATCATTTTACTAAATTTTCCATTTTGTGGTGATACCCATGCATAAAACAAATTTCAGTTGTGACCCTCTTCGCATTTCTGATGTAGTTTCAAATAACCTCAAGCAAATATCAGACTGGTTCATTGAAGAAAGCTTCTCCTACATCAGGGTTTATGGGTGCTCAATTCCCCCTCAAGCACCTCCAAAATTGCTTTTGGATAGACTAGTGTGTAGGGAGGTGGCACACCAAATAGTAAAAGGCGGTATTAGAATAGAGCTAAAGGAATCTCAAAAGAAGTCCTAGCCAATATTCCCTGTGCACATCGGGAAATTTTCATTACTAAATTTGGGACACTCTAGGGTGGAAGCAGAAGCGATCAAAGAAATTAAACTGGTAAATATTGAGTACAAAAGGCATGACCCTTATCAATTAGTGAATAAACACTTGATACACTGCAATATGAAAGCCTATGAACATGAGGAGTCCCCTTGGGATGATGTGTTCAAAGGGACCAAATCTTATAAAAAAGTGTTGGAAAGAGTACAGACACTGTCGTCTCACCTACAAGTCAGCTTTTGGACCTTTCAGAAGCATCGACAGAGTGGTCTACCCCAAGTAATTCAAGGGGTAGAAATTACCCTCCCCCGGGAGCAAGAAAGTGTTCCACCAGGTTTGGAGCAAGAAAGCGTTCCACTAGGTTACGAGCAAGAAAGAATTCCACCAGGTTTCAAGTAGGAATCACAAAAGAAGGGAACTCCCAAAAAGGCCCTACAGGATGTGGAAAGGCCTCAACCAAGAAAAAAGAACAAAGCACAGAGAAGGTCAGGGAGACCTCCCAAGTCTGGTAATCTTACTCCCACTTCATCACCAAAGTTTGATGTCAACACGCCTAAGGCAGTAGGAGGGAAAGGATCTACGGAGCTAGGGAGTCCCATACCCTCCTTAACTCCCTTACAATCCACTTTTGGACTGCCATGGACGAGAGCTCTTTTTGTTGATGACCTTACCTCCATTCCCATAGATGAGATTCCTCCTTTTGATTTTTTTTTCAGTAGAAAAAGGAAGGTCGTACTGAAACAGGAGATGCATAAGAGGGAGGGGAACATGGTTGGAAAAAATAAAGTCCTCATAGATGGAAAAAATTTAGAGGAAGAATATTTCTCTACAGAGGTAGCAGGTTCCATGGGAGCCATGGAAACAACAAACTTTTTTACCATGGGAAAAATCATAACAAGGATAAAGAAGAGTGATATAATCATAGCACAATTGCGAGAGAAATTAAATAATGTTGAGGAAATCATTATGGAAAAAATGAGTAAAAGTTTACAACAGACAAGGGCTTCCGAAAGAATAGAGGTTCAATCACTCAAAATGAGTTTGGACGAAATGAGCCAGGAAATACAAACAAATCAGCTACAGATTACTCATCAAAAGGAGCACGCAGAACAGTTGCAGGATAGATTAATATCAATGGAAGATCAGATTATAGACTTAAAAGATTTCTAGGCCCAGTTACTGGAAGTGCATTCAAAAATAGAAATTGAACAACAGAAATTGATTTCCAAGATAGAAATTATTCAGAGTTACTTTCAAGAAATAGATAATGCCTTTGAAAATATCATCTTAAGAGGAAAAGAAGCCAAAGCAATGAGGAATACTCTCCAAAAGGACAATTATATATTCGATAGGTAAAGAGGTATCCGAAACTATGAAAGTATCAGCCACAGAGCAAATAAGAGGCGACATCATGCTCAAGCTATGGGAAACCAACATAACTGAAAGCAAAAGAATAACCAAGGAAATCAGAGATGAATGTGAATAAGTTTTTGATCTTCTAGACAAAGGGTCATTAAATATTGGAAAAGGCTAGTGTACATGACTTTTGGGACAGATCAATATTGTAAGACATTAATTAAATTTTAGGGAAAATTTGAGTGAAATCCAAATGGAAATTTCACAACTAAGAAAAATCGGTGTCACCCTAGTGGAAAGGTTGTTAGTTGAGACAAACTTAAAGCTGCAGTCAATAAAGTTTACAGATAAAGGAGTGGATGACCTCCTTTCTAAGATTCAAAGAAAGGTTTATCTGTTCGAGGTAAGAGATTTTCCAGAACCCCACATAAATTTTACACAGTTTCTAGAGAAATGTATTAAATGTATCGAATCAAAAGAAGGAGAGCCATCGGCAAAGTAAAAGTATTATTTGGAAGGGATTTACCTCCCAGAGAATGGAAAAATGAAGAAGATCATGAAAATGGTTTTGGATCTACTTTTTAACAAATAGTTAGTCTCTAAGAATTAGGAACTCACTAACTGTCCTAAGATTGGTGGTTTTGTATAAATGTAATTTTTCAAGACTAAGAATAGGATATTTTCTGGAGGGATTGTAAAAAGATAACTTCGTTTTTCCTTAGTTAATACAATATATATTGAAGATTCCGGATCTGGTCAAGCCTGAGTTATGTGTTTCTCTCTCATTCTATTTTTTATTCCATACTTTAGTTTGAGGTGTTTCATGTGGTAATTTCTATTATAGTAATTAAAACAATCAGATTATCTAATCGTTTGCAATTTTTCCTCTGTATTAGCTTTCAGTAGATATAAGACCTATGAACGTTTTAGGACTCTGAAACTGTATGCTTCCGCAAAGTTATCATCCATTTTCTTGTATTAACTTAAAATGAGATTCTTCTTAAATTGATGCCTCATTTTTGTTATACGACTACATGTTTCCTTTTTCTTCATTCCATCCACTGTCTCCTTTAAAATTTGACTCAGATACTAGAAAAATCCTTTGTTTCTATTATACTATTAATTCATAATTTGGAAGTTCTGTTTTTATAATTTTGAACAAGAAATTTGCGACCCTCGAAAATATTCTTGATTTACAAAAAAGAAACCCTCATCTGTCATGACTGTTCCAGTTACCAGACAACCCAATATAGAACCTGGACTATCAGATCAAAAAAGCATTGTGTTAAACCTATTCAATACCATCTTACAAACAACAAATACATGGGTAGAACTTGAAATATCATGGTCTACAATTGAAAGGGATATTAGCATTCAAGAACAATGGGAAGCTAGACAAAAACAGTTAAGGAATCAACTGTGATCTCAGTTTCCTTTAAACTTTTTCTTTTTTCCGATTAATTATCTCTACCCTTTTTGGATGCCTTGACGGTATACTTTAGATCCTTAAAGTATAAACTTAGGAACAACATCTTTTTGGCACCATTGTTGGGGAACAAAGAAACGAATTTTTTTCCCTGGGAAGAATGACATTGACAGTTTCTTTATTTGATACTAAAAAAAGATCGAAAAACCTTCTAAGGATACTTTTATATTTCACTTGGCGACTCCACATTTTTTAAACTGGCTTATAGCCGAAAGGACACCAGAAAGAACCCGTATGACAAGCAGACTTCGCCAGTTTCAGATCCGTAAAAAATTTAAAATCAAGAAGATCTCTTAGACAAATCATTTCGCCAACACATGTCATCTGTCGACCAAATTCTTCATGGTTGAAAGTCATATGAACACTTGAGAGATCCCTCTCCCTCACCCTGTCAATCGATACACACTCTTTTCCCAAAGTCCACACTCCTACTACCGAACGCTTCGACGAATGTCCTGTGTATCCTGATTTAAACCCCATCATTTCTCCAATATATTCATCTTACAAGCCTGGAGAAACAAGTTATCTTCTTCTTGGGCCTTCTTTTTCCAGTTTCCTGTGCTTTGACGATCAGTTCCCTACAATCCCAGTTTCAATCTCAAATCTATCAATGGCTACACACAGAGGTGCGGGGGCTAGAGGTAGTGTTGTAGGTGGTGCCGCAGGCGGCCAAGTAACCCTCCCTAGATTTTTTGCTAAGGTGGTTACAACATATGCCCCTCTTGTCCTCCTGATTCCCCTACATGACCTTCCAGAGAATTACATGAAAAATCTCCCAAAATTTACAGGAGAAGGCGATTTAACCGCACAGGAGCACATCAATTTCTTTGACCAATTTGCCAATATCCTAGGACTCGAACACAAAGATGTCTACTCCAGACTCTTAGTACAAACTTTTGAAGGGCAGGTCAGAACCTAGTTCTGAGGTTTAGTAGTGGGATCTTTAAGGTCATATGATGAACTTGAAAGTTCTTTCATCAGGCAATGGGGGGAAAGAAAAGATCACTTCTATTATCTAACGAAGTTTGGGTTTCTTAGAAAGAAAAATTTGGAATCAGTTCTCAAATTCACCCAAAGATTTAATAAATTGTACAATAAAATTCCCATCGAGGTCAAACCTTCTCAGCTTGCAGCGAAAGTAACTTTCATTGGATCTTTCGACCCCAATTTCACCTTACTATTGAGAGAGAGGAGATCAATATACCTCACCAAGATGCAATATGATGCCCTAGAAATCGAATCAAACATGATGGCTTCAGGAAAGCTAAAAGATAAAACGGAGACTGCGAACAAAGAAAACAAAAGATACAGAGAACAAGGAGGATATTCAGGGTCGAGAAGATCTTCGAGAGACAAAATGGATGACATGGCTAGGATAATTAAAGAATTGTCTAATAAGATTTCAAAAATGGAATTAGAACAGACTAAAAATGACCATTTTACTAGAAAGGATTTCAGAAGGAATCCCAATCCTCAAATCCCACAAAGACAGATTAAGAATGAGGATCAAAAAATCTCAACTCCCTTCAAGAGTGAAAACTTCATTGGAGAGGAAGATTTAGAAGATATTGAGGAATTAGAGGAAGACATAAGCAATCTAGGTAATGATGAGCCACAACCATATTTATCAAGACAAGATTATGAAAAATTCTTAAATAAAGAAAACAGATTAGAAAATGACCTAAACGATAGTACTTCTGAAGATTTGACCTACCAGGGTATTGCTGATGGTATAATGGCAGATCTTCAATAGAAGTACAATCTAAGGCCTAGAAACAAGAGTGTTACGATCACCCAAAAGAAAAATATCTTGCCGAGGAGCGAGACAGACAAGATAGTTTCAAAAGATGTTGAAAAATAGATTGTAAAAACCGACCAAACGTACCCACAACCTACCAAGACTAAGGTAGTTGAAACAATCACAATCAAAATATAGAAAGTGAAATCTCCTGCAACCGAAACAAAACCTTCACCATAAAAGAAATCTAATAAGAAGGGAGTCGAAGCCCAAAATGTTGAGAATGAAAAAATTATGGGAAATTTCAATCTGGAAAACGAAATCAATTAAATCAAGATCCCCATAACTCTTGTCGATCTGGAAAAAAATACAACGTACAGAAAACAAATTGGAAAATTGATTAGTTTTTCGGAAGATGAAAGCCAAGTCGATGCCATTAACTTAGAAGACGACAAGCCGAACATAGTTTTTGGCCCTCATTTCGAAGGCGCCAAAGACATTGTTTCTCCCTTCTATATCACGTTAACCTTGTTCGACCAACTACTCCATAACTGTATGCTTGATTATGGAGCATCCCACAACGTAATGCCTAAAGCCATTATGGATAAATTGGGTCTCTAAATTACTAGGCCTTATGGATATTTATATTCTTTCGATTCTATAAAAGTTAAATGTATAGGCATGATTAAAGACTTGGTGGTAAGTCTGGCTCAAATACCAGTGAAAAGCATTCTCATGGACATAGTGGTCACCGATATCTCCCAGAAATATGGCATGTTGTTATCTAGAGCTTGGGGTGACAAGCTTGGGGGCTCCCTCCAGCTTTACATGACATATGCTATGATCCCAGTTTTTGGAGGACACTTCACATGCCTGTACAGAGAGACTAGGTTAGCGTTCACGGTAAGTGATCCATGCAACCTAAATAATCACCCTGTATATATTGTTGATTAGGATTTAGGTAATTGTATTTTATCCATTGACGATGATATTTTTTTAGGTGTAGAGGAAAGTTGTACAGAAGAAAAACCAGAAAAAGAAAAAAATAAACAAAATGTATATAGCACTGGTGTGTGGAAGATGTTTTTTGATGGCGCTTCATCTTACCTTGGATTCGGAGCAGGGGAACTCCTTGTGGCCCTTGATAATCAATTTGTAATTCCTTTTTCCTATAGACTTTAGTGGAATGTGGACTACACTAATAACGTATGCGATTATGAAGCCTTAGTATTAGGTTTGGAAGCCGCTAGGAGAATTAAAATAAAAAACCTCAAAATCTTTGGTGATGCTGAGCTAATCGTAAAATAGGTAAACTGACAGTACGAGGCCAAAAATCCTATGTTGTGGTCTTATAGGAATTGCGTCTAGGATCTGATCGAGAATTTCTTCTCCTCTGTCAAAGTCCACTACATTCCAAGAACTGAAAACCAACAAGCCGATGCATTAGCCAAAGAAGCCTCAACCTTCACACCTCCCACCACTTTTGAACTAAACTATCATATACAAATGAGACATCGACCTTCCATACCCAATAACATACAACACTAGCAAGTTTTTGAGGATGAAAAACAACTGCGTAAATTTTTAGAATCGATAGACGAATTTTCCGAAAGTAATGTCGACCAAGAAAACCAAAATGATCCTATTTGGATCATGCAGGAAGGGGAAGACCCTCAAAAATTTCATGATAAAATCGCCAATCATCGTATGCTTGTTCTAAAAAGTAATCAAATCCCCAAGGGCCTAATTCCCTTGGAAAGGTTATTTAATCAATATGATATCCCTTTAAGATCCACCTTACAATCGCAACTGGAAGATGTTGAGGATTCTGACATAGGTACCAAAGAAAACCCTCGATTGGTGAAACTATCCAAATACCTACCCCCAGAAACCAAAATTAAATACGCTGAGTTGCTTATAAAGTATAGAGACATTTTCGCTTGGTCTTACGACGAATTGAGAACTTATGATACTTCTATAATTGAACATAAAATTCCTCTCAAACCTGGTGTCAAGCCTTTTAAACAGAAATTCAGAAAGATAAACCCTATCCTACTACTAGTAATTGAAAAGGAAGTCAAAAAAATCTTGGACGCTAAAATCATCGTCCCACTAAGATATTCTGAGTGAGTGGCTAATTTAGTCCCAGTAAGAAAGAAAAATGGTGAAATCGGACTGTGTGTTGATTTTAGAAACCTGAATCGATCATCACTCAAAGACAAGTATCCATTGCCTGAGATGGACCACGTTTTAGAGAGAGTAGTTGGAGCTAACAAAATGTCAATGATTGATGGTTTTTCAGGTTACAATCAGATCGCAGTACACCATGATGATAAGGAAAAAACAACTTTCACTACTCCTTGGGGTACCTTCATGTAAATTCCTTTCGGCTTGATGAACGCAGGGGAAACCTTCCAGTGAGCCATGGACATCGCCTTCCTAGGTGAGAAAGATAAATTATTTGTTATCTATCTCTAATACGACATTTTTTTCAAAATATGATACGGAACATCTAGTGCACCTAAAGCAAACTTTCGAGAAATGTCGTAAGTTCAGTTTATCCCTCAATCCCAAAAAATCTCATTTTGTTATGCAAGAAGGTAATCTATTAGGTCATATAGTGTCAAAAGACAGAATCAAAATCGATCCTAAAATAATTGAGGCTATAGATACTATAAATATCCCTAGAAGTGTAAAAGAAATCCAATCCTTCCTAGGGAAAATAAATTTCTTGAGAAGATTTATCCCTAACTTCGCTGAAATTGTGAAGTTGATCACAGATATGTTAAAAAAGAACAGTGAGATGAAGTGGACAAGTGAAGCCAAAGCATCTTTTCAATGTATCAAAAAAGTTATTAGCAAAGCGCCAGTCTTAGCAAGTCCCAATTACACAAAACAATTTCTTATTTTTTCCTTCGCTTTAGAACACACTATCGTGACTGTATTGATACAGAAAAACAAAGAAGTCTTTGAACAACCCATTTTTTGTTCCAATAAAAGTATGAGAGATGCTGAGTTGAAATATAATATACTAGAAAAACAATATTACGCAATGGTAAAGGCTCTCAAAGATTTCAGAACGTACATATTACATTCGAAGATCATAGCCTATGTTCCTACAAGCTCAGTCAAAGACATATTGGTTCAGCCAGATAGTGATGGGAGAAAAGGCAAATGGTTAGCTAAGATTCATGAGTTCGATCTTGAAGTCAAACCAACAAAAATCATTAAAGGCCAAGGTATGGCTAAATTGTTGGCCGAATCCAACTTGCAGACACTTGGAATAAATTAGCTACAAGAAGACGAGGGTTCTCTAGAAATAAATGAACTTGACTTCGTTAATCCTACGGTTGAGATAGAAGACAGGTTTTCTTCTTCAGTCTGGTATCATGATATTGTTTCCTATATATTGACCCTTCAATGTCCCAGTGAATTAACCCCATCTAAAGCCATAACACTAAAACTGCATGCTATAAAATATTGTTTTATAGACGGAAAACTATTTTGGAAGGACCCCCTGGGTTTTTTGCTGAGATGCTTGGTCGAGACCGAAACCGAAAAGGTTATAGATGAGTTCCATGAAGGAGTCTGTGGAGGACACCATGCTTGACGAGCTACAACTTATAAAATCTTAAGAGCTGGATATTACTGGCCTAAAATTTTCACAGATGTAAATACTAAAGTCCAAGCTTGTGTTCCCTATCAATTGTTTGCAGGTAAATAGAAAGTGCCAGCTTTGCCTCTAATTCCAGTTAAAACAAAAGCCCCTTTTTAGCAGTGGGGTCTTGATTTTATCGGAGAGATTCACCCACATTCCATCACTCAACATAGGTGTATTCTAACCACAATAGAGTATTTTACCAACTGGGTGGAAGCTATTCCCATGAGAAATGCGACCAACACAGTTGTAGTCAACGTTCTGGAAGAAAACTTTTTATCCAGATTCGGCTATCCCCGAAAAATAGTCACCGACAATGCACAAACGTTCAAATAGATGGCTATGGTAAGATTTTGTCAAAAAATCAGTATCATATTAGGACACTCCATAGCTTATTATCCACAGGGAAATGGTTTAGCTGAATCATCTAACAAAAGTCTGACAACTATGATAAAATATATATTGACTGACAACAACAAGACGTGGCATATTCATTTGAAATACGCTCTATGGGCTAACAGGATAAGTACCAAAAGGGAAATCATAATGTCCCCTTTTCAGATAGTATATGGCACCGATGTTATCTTACAGATCAATCTTGCTCTACCAGTAATGAAAATTTGGCAAGATTCAAACGAAGAACCTAACGACATTACCAGAAGAGAAAACCAGTTGGTCAAAGTTCATCAAAATAGGATTGAAGTTAACGAAAAGTTGCAGAGATATCAGGATAAGATGAAGGATTTGTTTGATCAGAAGGCTAAGGATAGATATTTCCTCCCCGGAGATCTGGTACTAAAATGGGAAGCCAAAAGAGAAGACACTGGCAAACATGGCAAATTCGACTTGATCTGGTTCGGCCCTTATAGAGTCTCAGCCTCAAAAGGAGAAAATGATTTTTCATTAGAAAATCTAAATGGAGATATTCTAAGTGCACCTTTAAATGGGAGTCTGGAGATATCTTAAACACTACATACAGTAATATGTTTTCGAACTTTCATTGTATATACTGGTTTGTTTTCACATTTTCTTTATAGTAACATTGTTTTTGTTAAAACAAAAATTAATAATAATAATAATAATAATAATAATAATAATTTATTTAAGATTTTTCAGAGGATGTAAATACAAAGAAGTTCAAATCTAGAAGTTATAAGATTTAGTGTGAGTGTGTCTGACAGTTATCATTTGTTCGCAGGAAAAGCATCAGGACTTAAGGGACCAATTATACTACAGGGATGGTAATCTGCATGGATAACCATGATAAATACTTGCCCAAAAGGTAATGAGAAAACAATCTTCTAGCTGTAAGTATGACAAAATTTTAAGGTATGAACTCTGACCCGAGAACATGAATTAAAAATATCCTAAGAGGTATAAGTGAACGAGTTGCTGATTTTTTATATATATAAAAAAATAAATTAAAACTTAAAAAAAATAAAAATTATATAAATAAAATGATTAATACTCGTTAGCACTTCCAAGTTTCGAGGTTCTCTCACCTTTCCA
Organism: Picea glauca; assembly: GCA_000966675.3. NCBI lineage: Eukaryota > Viridiplantae > Streptophyta > Pinopsida > Pinales > Pinaceae > Picea > Picea glauca. Next base: position 669,818 of record JZKD02S2312907.1, read on the forward strand.
CTTCGATCACTATCAAGCTTACTCTTCACCAAATCTTGTTTTTCTCCCTTTAAGTCTCATCTTAATTTCATAAATGTTCAAACTAACTTTCGAAGCAAAGATAGGCAAAATCCTTTGTTTTTCCTAAGCCTTGGCTGAACCGAAAGTATGTCTGATATAATATTAACCTTTTTAGTCTTTCTACCAGAAATAAAAAGATCATTTTCGCTCAAGTGAAGTCCCGAATAAAAAATAAATAAAAAAAGGGGGGGGGTTAATAAATTTTCCCTGAGATTCTTCATAAAGTTAGAGTGTCTGAGGGCCAAAAGTAGATCAATCTAGAGCTTTTTAATAAGTTGACAGACCTTTGCAAAAAAAAAAAAAAACAATAATTTTCCCTAAGTATGTTACATACTTATTGATTGCCCCCACTTCATAACAAATATGTATAGAAAGAGATGGTGAAAGGAAATTCGTTATCGATTTCCCCCATCTAATAGAAGAATATGGTGAAAGGAAATTCGTTATCGATTTCCCCCATCTGATTTAAAGAGATGATGAAAGGAAATTCATTATATGATTTCCCTCATCTCAGCATTTAAATGCTAAATTTAATGAAGTGATGAAAGGAAATTCAATGTGGAAAATCCGACAACTTCACCGGGGTACTGAACAGGCCCACTGGCAGTGAAGCAATGTCTCCATAACAGACAAGGTTTTTATACACATTTTGCAAAAGACTGGTGTTTTTCTTCTCTCAGCAAGATTACACTCTAAGATTATGGAATTCCAGATTATACTCAAAGAGTCTCTCGATGCGAATACGATCAAACAAAAACTGGTAGAACCACTAATCTTGTTTTGATTATCTTGCACAAGTCCAAGGTTGGTTTTAGAAAGGGAAATCCAAGTGATCTTATCTCGATATTGTCGAACGCTTTGGTTTGGAAAATTTTCTGAAGTTAAGGTTGGGATCTTTATCCCCTTAGTAGTTTTCGCAGCTATGTCTCATAGACCAAAATGACTGACCCCGTTTACCCAATAAAAGGCACTAAGTATGCCCGTTCTCCTTGTCCCACATTGAGATGAGGTTCCCATTTGGAGCCTATGTTGAAGCTAGGTTTGAAAAATTTTCACCTTTAAAAATAAAACTTTTCTCTTTCGGGATTCGATTTTTCATAAGGTATAATCCTCCCTATCAGTCCAAAAGACCGATACCGAAGTCCTGAAATGATTTCTTTTCTTCGTTATAATTAAAGACAAGAATCTCAAATGTTATTAAAGTCTAGACGCATGCTATGTAATGTACTTTAAATCGTGATAATTTAAAACCCTAAATAAATTAATTAACCATCTTTTAAACCTCTCACGATTCAGGGTTTACTCAGAACAATGTCTCTTCAATACATTTTGAATCATGAAATCCTGATTCTCGATTTCCCGAAAGAAGTGAAAATTAGTCTTGACCCCAATTATTTTAAAACTATCCTCATCGCGATTTCGGGATTCGGGGTTTAGTGGTGACATACCTCATGTAACCGCGATCCCCGAAACCTCGAAACACGAAGTCGCGACTCAATATTGAAGTTAAGGTTTAAAACTATTCTCACCGCGATTTCGGGATTCGAGCTTTAGTGGTGACATACCTCATGTAGCCGTGATCCCCAAAACCCCGAAATGTGAAATCCCAACTCAATACCAAATTTTAAAGAGAACTAACTTCATTTTAAAAACACATTTAATGGTAATTAAACTTCTTAAGTAATTTCTTTTTGGCCTCCGTCAAAAGAAGGTTTTTGAATGTTGATTTTAGAATTGTTGAAATACGGCCACACTAATAATGGATAGTTTGTGATTTCTACGACACAAATGCATATCTTAGAGATATTCTCCGCATTAAAGGTATTAAATTCTTGACAACTACGTCAGTACTTTCACCATAAAATGAGTTAAAAGAAAGCTAGAGGTCTGTATTTTGAAACTTATTCTCGCTTTTTCTATCAGAAATAGGATAATACAACTGAGCTTTCACACCTCTCTTCTATGGCAAGTTTTCTTTCCAATACAAAGTCATGGGACCAAAGAAGGGACCCAAGAAGAGTGAATATACAACTAAGATTTCCAACCCAGAGGGAGATGTCATATCAGACACCACACCACATGCTATCGAATCAATTAAATCATGGTGACAAATTTATGAAAATATAGACTGTGAGATGAAAAATTCCCCAAGAAATTCCGAGAATCACCTTCAGGACATAGCAGAATCAGAGCTTCACAAAATTACAACACACCCACGGCTCATGCCGTACAATGGCATGGTCAGTTGGGCTTTGGACAAGGTTGATATTCTGACGAGAAGCATTTTAAATCATCAAGGAGCCATTATTAGCTCATTCGGACCTGAACATATCTAGGTTATGTACAAACTCTCACCCAATCCTAATTTCATTTACAATGCCGAATTTATAGCTAAATTCCAGAGAAAGGAATGCACTGAGGTAGACCAAACTTACCCTGATTTAATCAAAGGTTGGTGGAGATGTCGATCAAAGTTTAGGGCCGATACCCATAGAATCTATGCCATAGCCTCTTTGAACGAGTACATGGTTTATGTATCCATGATGTTGTGCAGGCTCTTTGGAAAAAACAATCCCTGTCATTTACCCACAGAATGGGTGCCCTTTTTAGAAGAAGCATCAGAAGGGTATAGTTTCAACTGGGACAAGATTTTATCTGATAATATAGCCAAAGCGATTTTGGATTACAGAGTTGCAAGAGCCTGAGGTCAACCAATGGCCTTCTACATATCAGTGTACCTCATGGAAGCAATTTGTTTTATGACTCCATTTCCCCTGATGAATTGGAGTTGGAACATAACCTACCCTAAACCCATTCACGAATATCACTCTGAGATGTGGGAAGAAAATTCAAAAAAATCATTTTACAAAATTTTCCATTTCGTGGTGATACCCATGCATAAAATGTTTTTCGGCTGTGACCCTCTTCGCATTTTTTATGTAGTTTCAAATAACCTCAAGAAAATAGCAGATTCATTCATTGAAGAAATCTTCTCCTACATCAGGGTTTATGGGTTCTCAATTCCCCGTCACGCGCTTCCAAAATTCCTTCCATATAGACTAGTGTTTAGGGAAGTGGCACACCAAATAGTAAAAGGAAGTATTGGAATAGAACTTAATGAAGCTCAAAAGAAGTCCTGGCCAATCTTCCCTGTGCACATCGGGAAATTTTCATTACTAAATTTGGGACATTCTAGTGTGGAAGCAGAAGCAATCGAAGAAATTAAACTGGTAAATATTGAGTACAAAAGGCATGACCCTTATCAATTAGTGAATAAACACTTGATACATTGTAATATGAAAGCCTATGAACATGAGGAGTCCCCTTGGGACAACGTGTTCAAAGGGACCAAATGTTATAAAGAAGTGTTGGAAGAGTACAGACACTATTGTCCGACCTGCAAGTCAGCTTTCGGACCTTTCAGAAGCATCGACAAAGTGGTCTTCCCCAAGTACTTCAAGGGGAAGAAATTACCCTCCCCTAGGAGAAAGAAAGCATTTCACCAGGTTTGGAGCAAGAAAGAGTTCCACCAGGTTTTGAGAAAGCAAGCCTTCCACCAGGTTTTGAGTAGAAAGCACAAAAGAAGGGAAATCCCGAAAATGCCCTACAGGATGTGGAAAGGCCTCCACGAAGAAAAAAGACCAAAGCACAGAAAAGGTCAGGGAGACCTCCCAAGTCCAGTAAGCCTACTCCCACTTCATCACCACAGGTTGATGTCAACATGCCTAAGGTAGTAGGAGGGAAATGATCTATAGAGCTAGGGAGTCCCATAGCATCCTTAACTCCCTTACAATCCACTTTTGGATTGCCACAGACGAGAGCTCTTTTTGTTGATGACCTTACCTCCATTCCCATGGATGCGATTCCTCCTTCTAATTATTTTTTCAGTAGAAAAAGGAAGGTCGTCCTAAAACATGAGATGCATAAGAGGGAGGGGAACATGGTTAAAAAAAATAAAGTGATGATAGACAGACAAAATTTGGAGGAAGAAGATTTCGCTATAGAGGTAGCAGGTTCCATGGGAGCCATGCGAACAACAAACTTTTTTACCGTGGGAAAAATAATAACAAGGATAAAGAGAGTGATAAAATCATAGCACAATTGCGAGAGAAATTAAAGAATGATGAGGAAAGAATTATGGAAGAAATGAGTAAAATTTTAGAGAAGACAAGCGCTGCCGAAAGAATAGAGGTTCAATCACTCAAAACGAGTTTGGACGAAATGACCCAGGAAATACAAACAAATCAGCTACAGATTACTCAACAAAAGGAGCACACAGAACAGTTGCAGGCTAGATTAATATCGATGGAAGATCATATTATAGACTTAAAATCTTTCTAAGCCCAGTCATTGGAAGTGCATTCAAAAATAGAAATTGAACCACAGAAATTGATTTCCAAGATAGAAATTATTCATAATTACTTTCAAGAAATAGATACTGCCTTTGAAAATATCATCCTAAGAGAAAAAGAAGCCAAAGAAGTGAGGATTACTCTCCAAAAGGAAATTATATATTTGACAGGTGAAGAGGTATCCAAAACTATGAAAGTATCAACCACAAAGCAAATAAGAGGCGACATCATGCTCAAGCTATGGGAAACCAACATAACTGAAATAAAAAGAATAACCAAGGAAATCAGAGATGACTGTGAAGAAGTTTTTGATCTTCTAGACAAAGGGTCATTAAATATTGGAAAAGGCTAGTGTACAGGACTTTTGGGACATATCAATATTGTAAGACATCAATTAAATTTTAGGGAAAATTTGAGTGAAATCCAAATGGAAATTTCACAACTAAGAAAAATCGATGTCACCCTAGTGGATAGGTTGTTAGTTGAGCCAAACTTAAAGATGCAGTCAATAAATTTTACAGATAAAGGAGTGGATGACCACCTTTCTAAGATTCAGAGAAAGGTTTATTTGTTCGAGGCAAGATATTTTCCAAAATCCCCCAAAATTTTTACATAGTTCCTGGAGAAATGCATTAGATGTATCGAATCAAAAGAAGGAGAGCCATCAACAAAGTAAAAGTATTATTTGGAAGGGATTTACTTCCTAGAAAATGGAAAAATGAAGAAGATCATGAAAACGGCTTTGGATCTACTTTTTAACAAATAGTTAGTCTCTACAAATTAGGAACTCACCAACCATTCTAAGATTGGTGGTTTTGTATAAATGTAATTTTTCAAGACTAAGAATAGGCTTTTTTCTGGAGGGATTGTAAAAACATAACTTCGTTTTGCCTGAATTAATACAATATAGATTCGAGATTCTAGATCTGGTCAAGCATGAGTTATGTGTTTCTCTGTCATTCTATTTTTAATTCCATACTTTCGTTTGAGGTGTTTCATGTGGTAATTTCTATTATAGTAATTAAAACAGTCAGATTATCTAATCATTTGCATTTTTTCCTCTGTATCAGCTTTCAGTGGATATAATACCTATGAACATTTTAGGACTCTAAAACTGTATGCTTCTGCAAAGTTATCATCCATTTTCTTGTATTAACTTAAAATGAGATTCTTCTTAAATTGATGCCTGATTTTTGTTATACGACTACATGTTTCCTTTTTCTTCATTCCATCCACTGTCTCCTTTAAAATTTGACTCAGATACTAGAAAATGCCTTTATTTCTGTTATACTATTAATTCATAATTTGGAAGTTCTGTTTTTATAATTTTGAACCAGAAATTTGTAACCCTCGAAAATATTCTTGTTTTACAAAAAAGAAACCCTCCGCTTTCATGACTGTTCCAGTTACCAGACAACCCAATATAGAACCTGGTCTATCAGATCAAACAAGCATTGCATTAAACCTATTCAATACCATATTACAAACAACAAATACATAGGTAGAACTTGAAAGATCATGGGCTGCAATTGAAAGGGATATTAGCATTCAAGAACAATGGGAAGCTAGAAAAAGATAGTTAAGGAATCAACCGTGATCTCATTTTCCTTTAAAAATTTTATTTTTACCAATTAATTATCTCTACCCTTTTTGGATGCCTTGACGGTATACTTTAGAGAATTAAAGTATAAACTCGGGAACAACATCACCCATATTCAACATTTCAGACTTGTATCCTTACTGGAAAGATGATACAGAGGGATTATAATATCAAGATAAGATTCAGTGGGAGAAACAAATGCCTGTAGTAGAAAAACCACAAATGGAGAATATCATTGATCAGAGAATTGGCAAGAAGACTAGGAGGAAGAACTATCTTGAATATCTGGTTAAGTGAAAGGGACACTTGATAGAGGATGCCAGTTGGGAAAATGACGCTGATATCCAGAAGCATGGAAATTTAGTGCAGGAGCTCATGGACAGGAGTCCATGAATTTTTGTCCAGGGGGAGTATGATGTAGGAGCATACTTAGCAAGCATGCGTGGAATGATAGCTCGACGCCTGCGAATCATTTAGAAATATCAAATGATGGGAGTTATTGTGAATATTTTGGAGATGATTGGAAAAATGGAAGAAGATCAAACACTTGGGAGAGGATGATCATGTGTGATCTGGGAGTTTCACTCTGAGTCTTGAATGTAATTTAACTTAGGTAGAAGTTAGATTTTTTTTTTCGGTTTCTGAGTAGACGAATAGTAGGGGGGAACCCTAAGGACCCTCTGAGATAAATAGAAGTTTTGTATGTCCAAATGAGGCTGCTGCGAGTTAGTAGGAATTTTCTAAGTTTTGAGTTATTGTTTTGATATTAGCTGTAGCCATTTAATTTTAAATGAATATGACAGAGGAAAATTGACTAAAATGCATAACACTATTACTCTTTGTAATTATTTGTTATTGTGCTTTCATAAATGAATGAATTTCATTATGAATGGATGAAACCGTGAATGTTAGTATAAGTTTCAATTGTTTCTCTTCTATTGAGTGAGTGAAAGGTGTGCACATAGAACCCAAGGAGTGCATGACAATATCTATTTCGATTCTGAAGCTTCGAAGAGATAGCATGAAACTTTCCCTTTGGAAGGAGTGAAAAATGACTACTGCAAGGTTTGCATAGTCACTCACAAGAATCAAGTCTTGCATAAGAATCTGCTGCAAAGAGCACATAGATTTGGAATTCAGCTAAGTGTCGAAGGGACTCCACAAGATTCAAATCCCCGAAACACGAAATCTCAACTTGATCACAGTGCTTGATCCAAGGAAAAATATGGACCATCGATCTACCACCATCGTTATTTCGAGTATCGGGAGAACGAAGGTAAGGAGACTCCCAAAGTCATGAAACGCTAAATCCCAACTTAATCATAGCCGTTGATCAAAGGAAATATCTGGACTGTTGATCTAGCACCATTTCTATTTCGGGTATCGGGAGAACGGAGGTAAGGAGACTCCCAAAGTCATGAAACACAAAATCCTAACTTAATCACAACCGTTGATCAAAGGAAAGATACGGACCATCGATCTAGCACCATCACTATTTTAGATATTGGGAGAATGGAGATAAATGGACTCCCAATTCCATGAAATGAAAAATCGTGACTTGATCGCAGCTGTCAATCAAGGAGAGTCATGAGTCGTCGATCTGACGCTCACAAATATTAGGAAATCGGGGATTGGGAGAATGGAGGTGAACCAACCTCCAAAGTCGTGAAATGTGAAAATGGGATTTGATCGTAGCCGTTGATTGAGGGAAGATCATGGACTAAAAATCTAATCATATAGGGAATTCTCGATACGTGAAATCCCGAAGCACTTGAGAGTTGAGCCACAGGTCATGACAGGAGGTCAGGTTGAGGAAAGATAATAGAGGGGCTAGTACAAGCTAGGATCCTATCAGGGTTTCAAATGTTTAGAGAGTTGAGATGACTCACCTTCAAAGACCTGACACACGAAATCACAAAATGACTTTTGGATTAGGCTCATGGTCACAACCCATGGTCATGTGAGAGAAACTTGTGCCTAGTGCTTGTTCACATGATGGAGTTTTGTGAGAAGGACCTGTGGATAATTATTGAAGATTCCAACAGAGAATCGAAGAGTTGTTCTAGCTCGAATATTGAGAATATCTAGAGACTGGGAGGCCAACAAACCCTACTGAGATAGGAGCACTACATCAAAAAGTGAAGGATTAAATTCCATCGCTATATGTGTGTGTGTGTATATATATATATATATATATATATAGTGTGTGTGTGTGTGTGTGTGTGTGTGTGTGCATTGATCGCCAATATATAAAAGTGGGTGTGTGAATAGGTGGAGACAAAGATCGAATCCATGCCACTTATAGCCAAACTAACCCATTGAGCTAAGGAGTAATATGTTTCCGGTTGGCTCCCAAATGCATAATAGCATGTGCTTGTAATCCATATGTTGTAGAATGCCACTCACAGTGAAACCAAACCATTGGATATATCAGTGGAGGTGAGGAGGTATATATTTTGGGTTTCTCACTAAATGCACAATAGCATGTGTCTGCAAATAAGTAACAATGAAAAAACAATATGGTTCTCCACCTTCACCATCCTGTAGAATGATGTCTAATTCAACTTGCTTCTCGGCCTATTCCACTTGACTTACAATTCCACTTTCTTATTATTATTTTTAATGTGGTTCACAAGACCACTCTAATGTGGTAAACCTCCCTCTCTAAATATCAAGGTCCCAATATGTCACCTGTGGGAATTGAACCAAACATACCACTAGGTCTAAACCCAATTGAATATAAAATGTAATAAAATGTAAAATGTTTTATTATATTACCCTTGGTTCACGGGGGGTTGGGGCGATGTCAAAATTATAATTAATATATATATATTGAAAATATTATATCTATAATATAAAATCAAATTAAATATTTTAATTATAATTTTGACATCGCCCCAGCCCCCCGTGAACCAAGGGTTATATATATATATACCATGGGGGGTGATGTCGAGCATCTCCCCAGCCCCCCGCGCGAAAAGGGCCAAGTCCAAATTCAATTCTATTTTAAGCCACAATTGGAATCATCCCATTTGGAGGTCATATGAAAACATTATGCGACATTTCGTAATTGCATGTCTTAAAACAAACATGGTGAAACTCTGCCTCTTAGGTATTTTCATTAGTGGATTTGAGATATCAAATCAAGATATATTTAAAAGAGATTCATGGGACGTAATTCCACAAGAGATTCGGGGTAGGATCGACTGAAATGTCTAAGTCCTCCAAACCTTGTGAAGTTTACTTAGCGGGAATGTTAAGTCTAAATTCTGTGGGAGAAGGGTGTTTTTCCCTTATGCCATTCATCCATCTGACCAAGGGCTCATGCCTGTGTTCTTAACTCCTTTGCTGCAAAAAGGGATTTGTGCTTAGCCCATATGTTTTCCCAAAGGACCCATATGATCAGGGCTTAGGAACCCTACGATAGTCCGAAAGGAGCTAGCGCATTTGGCTTCGAGACTTCGGGACTTGTGACTTCAAAGTCCTCGAAAGTAGTTGAAGGTAGAGAGTACTTAGTCAAAAATTCAAAAATAGAGAGGAAAAAGGGGCACAACACTTAGAAAATTTCTTCTTGCAATTATTTAAAGATCTTCTTGCATGAGTATCTCGGGCCTACAGACTCAATTTTTGATTACGTAAAATGTGTGACAAAGCTGAGAGTAAGGGCTACACGATGAGCTAATGATCGTTCAAAATTTCTCCCTTGTATGCCAAGCCTTTTGCATCCCGTTCCAAGTTTTCATCTTCAGTATTCCCTACCATTCATCCTCCTTACACAATCCATCCTTTTCCCTTATGTTGGAATGTTGGTTGTGAGGATAGTACATAGGGAATAGTGCATTGTAATTAAGATATTTAATTTAATTTTATATTATAGAGATAATATTTCCAATATATATATATATATATATATATATATATATATATATATATATAATATTATCTCTATAATATAAAATTGAACTAAACATTTTAATTAAAATTGTGTAGGAGTGTTGGCAATAATAAAATTTTGTGTTGATTTATTGATTAAAAAAATCTTTTAATACAATGGTCAGGACTAACCAATGGAATATATTAGAATAGCTAAAAGTTCTTTTTGACTTAAAAGTTATTTAGATAAGGTTGTTTGATAATATTATTACCAAGTTTAGTAATATGGAGGGCTCTTATGAAGAAATTAATTGTAATATAGAAGTTAAGAGCAAGGTTGTTCCATGTCCCCTACCTTTTTTGGCATATACATTAACAGTTAGAGGGTTTTTTGGAAAAAACATGTTGTGTTGGTCCTACTCTAGCTAGTAGAGTTATCATCCTTCTTCTTTACAATGATGATATTATTCTTATGGTGAGGAGTACTTATGAATTCTACTCTAGTATGGATATGATTGCTAACACTATCAAAACAAAGGTTATGATAATTAAATCCAAAAAAAACACTTACTTTAATTTTGTTTATGACAACAACATTAACTTGGAGGAAGTGACTTCAGAATTGATTTTCATCACAAACTTAACTAAAACTATAGCATTGAGAAAATGATAAATGGAGGGTGGAAAGATTATTGTGGACTTGAAAACAATTGTAAATTAGCTGACACCTTTTCCTATGGGATACAAAGAAACTTCTCTTTGAGACTCTCATCACTCTTGTTATATTATATGGTTTTGAAGTTCGGAGTTCTAGTATCTATAGAGAATCATGGAGAAATATGTTGGACACACCTACCACACTTAGAGGGGGGGGGGTGAGTGAGTGTGAGGCTCTTTTTCCCAAAACTTCCCTCTTGCACAAAAAATCATCAATTAGCATTCAACATTTATTCATTACCCATTGTTGT
>JZKD02S2312907.1:686756-720058 GCA_000966675.3 Picea glauca
GATTCAACAAAATATAGAGAAAATCCAATTTAAATGTTTTATAACTTATAATGCCAAAATTAAAGGCAACACCCCCTATAATATTAATCTCATAGAAGTGAGTTTTCCCCTATAAACAACATGGAAGACAAGAGGATGCCTTCAAAATCCATTTGAAACTACCTTTATCTCTAGTGGGATTCACATAAAGATTGGCTAAATCATTGGTGAATAAAGGAGGAGGTCACTTTATAATGATGATATTAAAAATATTATTACATCTAATTTAAGGATAATTTGTGGTGCTATAAAGAATTAGATGCTAAATAAAACTAAGATACTAGGGAGGCAATCAACCCTAATCTAGAAAATTAAAAGTATCTCTTTGTTTGACTAACTTAAATAATAAAATCAATATTACTAAAATAAGAACAAATTCTTAGGAGCTCCATAGTGAAACATGTCTTTGAAGAGTTCCTAAAATTTCATGCGTTGAAATAATTTGTTATCTTTAAGACCAAGCAAAAACATCTTGAAATTCACCAAACAGTCTCGCAAACTTCATTTTTTCTTCATCAAAACATTGGGCACCTATTTTAATATTTTTTGGAGACTTAGCTGTTCCAATGTTCAAGGAAATGGTTTCACCCACTTTCCTTTTCAACTCCTCTTCTTTATGTTTCTCTTTATTTCCTACATCACTCGATGAAAATGAACTCTCTAGAGGAGTCAAACCCTTAGGAATCTTGTTATCTTCTATGGATATAATTTCCTTAGGCTTATAAGGTTCATTTTGAATGAAAGCACAAATTCTCTCATCACTATGGAAGACCTGCCATGATTCTATATTTTCATGGATATGTGGACAATATAGAGATTGAAAAGTAAAATCAGGTCTTTGAGGCAGAAGTTGTCGATTAAGAGAGGCTACAAAAACAGCTAACCGATCAGCCATTGAGTTCAATTCCCTCTTAACATGACTAATTTTGAAAGATAGTAAGTTCGCGATAAGTTCCCAAACATTTTGGGTGTAGCATTTCATTAACCTTTTTCTAGGAGTGTATATCTTACGTACAAGGTTCACAACAAGCTCAGAATCCCCAAAAACTATAAGGTGACCACAACCCAGATTATAGGTGTTTTCAATGTCTAATAGTAAAGCTTTGAATTCAATGATATTTTTTGTGCAAGAAAACTCTAACCTATAAGAAAATTTATGGATTTTTCCCATAGGAGAGTACAAGATAATGCCAACTTTGTTTCCTTCATTAGAGAATGAACCATCAAAGTCCATATGCCAAAAAACGTCATCTAAATTGATTTGTTCCAAGGGAGCATTGTCCTCCTCGACAAATATGGAATACACCCCTATTTCCTCTTTGATATAATTCACATTAGGCCATGGAACACTTTCTATGTAAGGTGAAATCCTTCCCTCTCTAATGGCTATGGTGTTTTTACCATTCCGAGGAACAGATAAGTGCGTCCTATCGAGTGAGAGGTATCCACCCATCAAATATTTCCAATCTCTTCCTAATATGAATGAGTAGTTTCTTACTGGCATATCAAATGCCTGAATATTAAGGGGTGTCCTTATTTCAAGGTGTGCGCACAAAACCAAGGTCATGTTCTTGATTTCACCTATGGTTGTTTGTTGCAGAATATTATAAGAGGGCATGCTTGTGGCATTTTCATTTGTACAATACAAGCCTAGCTCTTCCATAATAATCTTCGACATTACACTTGGGCCTGAATCGCCATCAATAAGGAAACAATAGGCAATCTTATCCATAATATTTATAGAAATATAAAAAGGGGGATTTTTTACAGGGTATCTAAATTTATGTACACCTACTTTATTTACAAATGAATCCTCTTCATCTGCCTCTTCAGAGAGGTTGGATACAACCAAATATTTTACTTCCATGAATTGTTTTAGATGCCTCTATTGTTCAGGGACGACAACCATGTCCAGAAGGGTTACATCTGCTCTGATGTTGGCTAACTGATTTAGAATATTATGTTTGGAAGAGGGGAGAGGGGAGGTAGTTCTTTGACTGTCGAGATCCTTAGGAACCTAAACAGTAGACACTGGTGAGGATGAGATTGATCTAGAAGAATTATGGGGAGGATCATATTTTCTTTTGGGAGCATATGATTTATTTCTAGTATTGATGCTTATTGATGATCATGACATCTTCTGGCTATCCAAAATCTAGGACAATGATGTTATTTTCAGGTCTTTTACCAAATATTTTATATGTGGCACTCTTCTTTACCTGACATTTAGTTTCCTCGTGGTGTTCCTTGCAAAAGTTACACTAAGAGGCATGATAGCTTTAGGATGAAAATTATTTCAATTTGGATTTCTAAAGGAGGGTGCAGAAGAGGATGAAGCTCTAGGGGTGAGAGGGGAGATATTTCCCTTTCTCTCATACGCTATCATACGATTATTCATGTCTTGTACAACATGTAAGAGGGAGGACATGTCTATCTGTTTAATTGATTCTCCCTTAGGAAGACCTATTCTTTCAATATTTTCTTCATACTGTAAACAAGTATGAAGAGAGAAACATAGATTATCAATGGATTTTTCCTCGATCCTATGATAGTAGGGGAAGGGTAATGCATTATAATAATGCATGAATGTGGCTTGGTTATGAGGTTGAATGAGTTCATGGATTTTATTGTATAACTTGGTGAAACGCGAGTTGAAGGACTTGATGGTCTCACCATCCTTATAAGAGATGTTATTGTACTCTCGTAACTGCTCGGCTGGGATTTTGGATTTCCCATAGGTGGATTTTAACCAATATACTAACTCCTCCCAAGTATATAATATCTTAGTGGAGAGATCAAAAAAATCGGCCATAGCCTTCCCTTCAAGGGAATTGACAAATAAGTGCATGAAAGTATCATTGTCATTGGCTCCTATGTTGTGATAGGCATTATAAAATTCCACCAAGTGTTCATTTGTAGTGACAATGTTATTCCCTGAAAACCTAGGAATATTCTCTTTGAATTTAGGAAGTGGACGAGTAGCAGGTGCCAGGTTAAGAGGAGAGAAAACATGCCAAAATGTTGTTGTAACATCTTCTTCAAACCGAAAAATCCCATAATTTTTAATGACTTTGGTGGGATTCTTAGTAGATTGGATAGGGACTTGGTGACTATATAAGCTACCAATCATGGAGAAATATGAAGATTGAGATGGAGAAGAACCTCTAGTGCCACCAAAGCCACCACTATATGCCATTTTTTCGATAATATGTAAGGGAGAGAAAGACGAACTGGATGAATCAGAGAAATTTCTCCTTAGAGCACTTTGTTGGGTTGATAACACAACGTTCCTTCTTCCTATTTCAGCAATAGGATTAATTTCAGGTGATAAGCCTCTTCTTCTCCTAGAAACACGAGGGTCTAAGGACATGAAAAGAAGGTCAAAGATGAAGGAAAAATAAAGTTATGGTTGATTCCTAAATTGTCTGCGTCTAGCTTCCCAATGTTCTTGGGCACTTATGTCTTGTTCAATTGTTTCCCATGAACGATTAAGCTCAGCACAAGTATTAGCAGTGTCTAAAATGGTATTAAACAAGTTTAAAGTAATATTGTTCTAATCTTGAAGATCGAGCTCAATATTAGGCTTCCTTGCAACAAATACAGTCATTAAGAAATGAAATAGTCAAAGAATCAACATCAAAAAATAGATATATTCGATGATAATCTAGTATAAAAATAAACCAGAGAGATATTGAAGATCTCCCCAGTATGGTCTCCAAATAAATGTTGAGGAAAAGATATGAAATGATCTTACTCAAACATTTTAAGATCTTACTTGGCTAAAGCAATATAGACAGGAATATCACCCTATGTTTATAGCCATAAAAAATTGTTTCCTAACCCACAAGTATTGTTTACAATTGTTGAAAAATTCAATATTTATGTAATTTTATGAATATAACAGATGAAAAAATAAATGTAGAGACAGAAGTAAAAATACAAAGTCAATAGTCAACGCATATGAGACATAAAGCAATATCTTATTCCATTCCAATTTATCAAAAGAATCATTCTCTTTACAAAATTCCCTGAGGAAGTTTGGACCAAGGTCAAACTTAGATGTCCCCGATGAAAAACATACAAAAGGACTTCAGAAAGAAGTAAAAAACTGAACTTTAAAAACTGGATCAACTTGCCACATATTTCTTCCTACTCAACTCTGCACAATAGTGTTTATCAGTCATGAAATTTAATTCACAAACAGACAAGTCTACAAAGACTATCAAAGATAGATCAACACCTATGAAAAACAAGAGACAGAATGATGTCATTCAGCCTTGAATCTTGTTGTCTACAATAGGACCCTTCTATCATAAAAGAGAATTAGGCTTTCAATGAATTGAAGAATGAATGAAAATTGAATTATCTCAATAAAACTCAAGAGAAGACTTTAGTATTCTTTCTCCTTCTATGCTCCATCATCACTCTCATAATTTTGAAAATTAATATTAATGATATTTGAAACATATCAAAAAATATAATATCCAACATATCCAAAAAATAATGTGCTGTCCAAAAACTTCAGAAGTCAATTGTTCTCAACAATCAATAAATAAAAACACTCAAAACCCATATTTTCCACTCTGGGAGGCAATTCTCCCTTTGTCGTTGTTGTCTCCCTTTGATTTATCTGAATTTTCCTTAGGCTATGTGGAGAAATTAGGCTTGATCTCACTAATAAAATGAGAGAAATCATCTCTCAAATTCATGCGGGATGAAACAGATTTGGCATAGTCATTTGAGGGAGAGGAGGGGGAAAAAACAATTTTTCCTTTATCAAGTGCATGGTGGACTTTGGTTTTTAACCTCTTTCTTGTGTGGGAAGACTGTAATGGTGAGTGTGCAGGGGAAACTTGGACAATTTGGTTAACATGTGGAGTAGGAGCAAGTAGAGACAAATTGGGCTAGCCATGATGTTGGGAGACTGTCAGGTGGACAATCTCTTACCATCTATCATTTTCAGAGGCTTCGGGTTCTAATGAGACATGAGGGGGAACTGGGATACGAGGGACATGCGGGGCTTGGAAAGGAGGCCTTTTTGTCCTAGGTTGGACCACTCCTTGTCCAATCTGGTTAAAACATCTAGCTTGGAATAGATGTTTCAACTCTTGTGAGTCTGCATCGAAATGTATAGAAAACCTTGGACTTCTAGGGCCCCTGTTCCAATTTCCTCTTCCTATGTTACCCCGAACATGGCTACCTCTACTAAAAAATCTCATTCCTGTATGCATTACTTATTAGCAACTAGTTTCTTCAAAAAACCATACATGACATCTCTTTAAATATGAAACAAAGTTTGGCTCGACAACACATTGAACTCATGCAATCCAATCCATAAAATCGTTTAATACTTGTCAATGAGAAGGGGGTGAATAAGGGTTCTATATATGAGGGATTGTATTGAGCGAAAAGTGGTAAAATGAAGGGGGGTGTATCATGATTATTTCTCAACAAATCATCAAACAATCAACTATATTGTAATAACAAAACATATCATTGTAACTCATCCCTGTGCCATCCTTCAACTGCTATAATACATATTTTTCATTTAACTATAATTTAATTTTAAGAACAAGGAGTGAATAGTGAATATGGGAAGGTCAGGGGACCTGTAATGTGTGAAAAAGTGAGAGAATGGAAGGGAAATAATGAATATTGTTCATAAAACAAATCAATTAATCAATAAACATAACTCTGTACTCAATACAAAACATACCAACACCAATTCAATAATTACTGTGTATCAAAACTGTTCATTGTTCCACATTCAAATTCTTCAAAACTTCTCAATTAACACAGTCTGCAATCATACTCATAATCGAAACAACTTTCAACAATCCTGGTTTTTTTTTGTATCTAGGGGTATCAATAACAAAGGTGGTATCTGACTCATGTGACATGTGGTCAAATCCCGCCGGCTTCCTTATAACCCCTAGGGAGAAAAACACCGCCCTCAAGAATAGCCTCTGGATAAGACAAGGTTTGAAATCATGACTTGGTTAGCATCATGAATGCCTTAATATCACGTTCGCTGGCCACTAGACCACAACCCTGTGGGTGACTTTCAACAGTGTCGTTAAGAGAATTCTTGGTCTCTAATTTCTTTCCTTTCCTTTTAAGAATAGAAAGAAAACACAAAAAAACATTGCTCCACCTCTATCTATAAAATATCACTATTAAAATATCATATATTGTCCATCAATTCAAAATCAACCAAATAAAACATATGCACAGGTCCCTTTCCAAATTGAACAGACTTCTAAAACATACCCGATTTCATACACTCATCATATCAACTAATATTTGTTTTCAATGAAACCATAGTCAATATAAAAACCGAGCTTCATCACTGTCAATGCAATTATTTACAACATGCACGATGCTTCCATAATAGATACAGAGTAAACATAATGAAATAAACACAGTTATCAATTCCATAATTTTCTATGATCCCGATCGAACCTAGTGAAACACACAGTAGTCTCCAACTCAATTAACACCATGTTGTAAGAACACATCGATCAAAGTTATAACAAGAAGAGACAACCTTTGACTGCATATTATCACTCATTCCCAATCACAACTTTTCAACCAATTTAATCAAATAAAGATGAGATAGGTACTCGATGAAACTGTCATAACCACTCCACTTTACAACCAATCTTTGAGAGCCAAAAAGATGCCCGACAGGAGTAAGAATAGTTGGGGATTTTTAAAATTGGGATCTGTCACAACAAATATAAAGAGGTTATCAATATTTATCTCTATCATGAATAGCACAGAGAACTGGAGGTCCTCAAAAATATATCAACCATAGGCAAAGATTCTTTGGTACAATCATAATAGAAACCATGGGGTTCCTTATAACTCTCGGTTTGGGAAATGTTTCAACAGTTAGCCACAGAGGAAAACACGATGGGTAGTGTAGAAAAATGATGCAAATAGTGTGTCTTGCATTTGTAGAGGAGAAGTGAATGTCCATTGGAAAGTGACAGTTACCGAGAACACACATAGTTATAACCTCTATCTATTTATTAAGAGCCGAATCACTTTTCAACAATGCCAGTGAGGTTACATAACCCAAGGCATAGCATATATCACCCAACAACCATATATCATACATATTGGCATAATGACCACCCTAAGACCGACTTATGAGATACTTTGATTCCAAGACCATGTGAATAAGCCCACGACCATGACTCTGGAAAAATACACAACAACCAAATGGTATTCCGAGAAACATACACAACAACCAAATGGCATTTCGAATACGAATTGACAGGGTTACCCTCATAACTATGAGGAAGTAACCAACAAGAATACACAGAGAGAAACCCTCCACCAAAATACAGAGTGATAATACCCATATTCATTCAAAATTCACAGATACCCATCACAATTTTCACCAACATAACAACCAGTGAATGCACAACTCAACCAAACCAATTCTCTTACTTGCAAATAGAACAACCACACAGTCATTCCAGAGAGAAAAACCACGCATTTACAGAGTTGCAATTCTCAGGAAAAACAAACCCAAGAATTACTGAGCCATTTTTCATTCATACACAGAGCTTAATTCATGGATGGGGTGAAAAATAACCATACCTATAACTGATATCTTAAAAGGGGTGAGTTGGTTGAGTGTTTTCTTCCCAAGATTGAATTTAAGAGCTTGACGACCAACAGATCAAAATGAAACAATAACCATACTAGGGTGACGATTTGATGGGGGGAGTATGGAGTGACATGCATTTACTGCATGTCACTTCCATATCCTCTTCTAATCAATTCCAAAGGACAAGACAACCAACACTCACTAATGCATTAAAACCACGTAATCATTTTCCAAACTATTGAAACCTGTGACCATATTCCTTGCCAAATGTGCCACCCAAAACCTTCACGTTAACTATTGCCAAGTCCTCATTCCATACCATATGCATTTCCATATCATATTCACCCACAATAAATCAAATGAAAATCGCATAGCCACTAACCAACCATTTAATAGTTAGGACTAACACTAACATGTTTTACATTTTCATTTTCACATAAATTCTAACATAGCATAACATAGATTCTTTCTTTTAGGATTTTTTTCCATAAGTTTCTTCCCTTTGTTTTGGCTATGTCATTACTAAAATATTTCTTGTGCATGTGTATCCAAGTAATAAATCATAGTGACATGATTAAACATAGCAACTGTAAATATATGCTAATCATAACAGAAAAATAAAGATTTGAATAACAAAACATCCCATAAAATGCATCATCCACCTGTCACTATGTCAAATTGAAACCAAGACTACACTATCAACCATATAGGACCCTGTAAGAAGCATCAAAATAGCATCAAAAAATGTGTAATATCACTATCTCTGAGCCTCGATTCTACAAGGGGGTCCCACCTACTAGTATTATATTATTAGCATAGTTTAAATAATAGGGCTTTAGTAATACTTTGCAGGTGAAATTCCTTGTTGTAATTTTAATCATAAACAAGACCAAAGTACCATAGGGTCCTACAGACCTATACTGACTCGATTTTCCCTTCTGACAGAAGGAACATGATATAAGGGATGTGCGTGCAAGGCATGTAGGAGAATAGATAGAACAAGGGAAGAGAAGAGGAAGGGGGGAGCTCTCCAGCGGATGAGAACAAAAAGGATTGAGATTTATGTTGGGTGACCATATGATAAACCTCACCAAGGCCATGAAAAAGGAGGATATATCTAAGAGTTTGCAGAGAATAGAACTCGAGAAGAAACTAAAAAAGAGAAAGAAACCTTGAGAAACTGCGAGAGTTCCCTAGTGAAATCATGGCTTGGCATGGGGGTGGCCAGAGAGATAAGAGTGAATTACTCTAAGCCTATGGTTGGGTGGAAAGGCATACACCCATAGTCAATTAGTTGGATGCAACCTATAAAAGATAAGTATTCTCATACTCTGTGTAAATTGAGCTATAACTGTGAAATAAAGTTGGATATCCTATGGATGTTTCAGGGATGTGCATGTTTGCTTAATGGTTATATTGTATCCCTTTAATTCTTCTTGATTTTGTATTTAAGCAAGGAATGAATTATTTTGCTTGTACACATAAATGATCGAGCCCTGTGATGGTTCAATTTAAAGTAAATGAATTGTGAGTTCATCGACCTTGGGCACATTTTTACATGTGCATGTCGACACTCCCAGTCGTTCTGAGTCTCCTAAAAGAAAGAGTCTGTTAACATCAGGAGAGGTAGTGCATGTATGCACAGATTCTCTGTGAGGTGGGAAGAGACTGAGAAATATCTAAGTTCTAAACTCTGGGAGAAACAAAAGAAGTGTCCCTTCATTCCTTTTAAGGAACCAGTAAGCTCAGGAGGTATAACGCCCTTATAATGTAGAAAAGGGGACGTATTTCCCAGACCTTTCATCTGTGTGACCGAGGGCTCATGCTCACAACCTTAGAAAATTCATGGCCAAGAATCAAGAATGTAAATATGAGAATATTTGGAGGTTCCATATGACCAGGGCCCAGGAACCCTGCGCTAGTCCAAAAGGAGCTAGCTCATTCATGATCAGGACTTGGGGACTTGTGACTTCACAGTCTTTAAAAGTATTCGAAGGCCGAAGTCACAAATTGATGAGGACCATTGATCTGGGGATTCAGTATGGATGGCTCTCAACCATTATATCGAACATATGAGGGGAGGTGTCAAGATCTTCAGTGAAGTCTTACTTTAGGATATTTGTAAAGGTATAGCGCCAAAAATCCTAAATGTCGGAGTCGCAGATTAAATATAGACCATTGGACTGGAGGGACACGTTTCCATAGATCCACGGTTATTTGGGACTCTGGGTATTTGATGACATAGAAATGCATGAGGTTTCCTTGGAGATCAATAAGCCAGAGTAAATCCTAGCCTTAGTCTCTAGGTACACATGGAGACATATCCAACATGGTCCAGAGGGGAAGTCGAGAGATACACTCATGGAACTCTTGAATGTCAAACTTCAGAAGCGATGAGGACTGTTGGATGAACAGGTACGTGGTAAGAAATCTCGTGGTCTAGAGACTTCATACTCCAGAGGAATTTAGCCAAGAGTTTCCAAGGTATGAGAACCACCGAAGTCACAAACGCTGAAATAGATGTCAGTTATTGATAGAAATAGGATGCGTGGAACCAGATTCGAGAATCTAGAGACTTAGTTTTTCAAGGGATTTGCATCAAGAGGATTCGGTAAGCTCTGAAGTCGGAGGCACAAATTAATGAGAACCCTATATCTATGGACCTACACAGAGTCTTAAATATCGTTAGATTGAAGGACTGAGAAATTATCAGTCTATGATGATGTGGCTTGATGACATCATTCAATGTGATGTGGATCCGCATTACACGTGCCATGTGTCACCTAGTTTTGGATGATTAAGATACCCATTGTTCCTATTAGAGAATGACATGTGCCATCCCCTTATGAAGCCACATATCACCCCTAACCCTTACTATGTGTTAGCCTCTGGTACGTTCCGCTTGTCTAAAGAGATTGGTGATGTAATCGAGACTCTGGGAGTCCAAGAATTCGAGACTCTAGAGGATTTGGGGTCTAGCATCGCAGAAAGAAAAAAAGGCCCGAAGCGTTGAACGTCGAACCTTTCCCTTAGGTGTAAGAATTAACGTGGATGAAGATCCACCATTGGATTAATGGTGGTTGGACCTTCACCATAGATTTAGGAGTGTTGTGAGCTCTGTGATTTCAGGGAACACGAGATGACAAGTATGAGAAGGACCACGTGGCCCTTGACCAATAAACATCTGAAGAGATTGGGAAGGACATATCTTCTAGTCTTTAGCTTGGTTTTGAGAATGGAGATAGTGGTTGGAGAGATCTGGATGAGAAGAACATGATAGAGACCCTGGAAGGAGGGTTTGATTAATTAAGGAAAAACGAAATTATGATGCCTCACCTCTTAAAAGAGTATTTAGGGGTTGGGTGTGTTACAACCTAGATTTCATCTGGTCTTGATGTTGTCACATATAGTAAGCTACCAATCATTGACCTATATTTCCTCTAGTCTGTAGACTTTGAATCATCATTTTTTCTCAACTTGCAACTAGTTTTCATAGGAGTGGTAACTAGTTTGCAATCTTCCATTCCGAACCTCTTTAGCATTTATCTCATATACTTAGTTTGAGAAATAAAAACTCCTTGATTGCTTTGACATATCTGAAGACCCAAAAATAAGGATAGTTCTCCAAGTAATGACATTTCAAATTGATTTTTCATATCCTTTGAAAATTTGTGGCTTAACCTGCCATTAGTACTTCCAAAAACAATATCATCAACATAAATTTCAATTAATAAAATACTACCTTGAATTACCTTGATGTAGAGGTTGTTGGTTGCGCTTCCTTTCCATAGTTCATAGGGAGTTTTGTCATTTTTGTTTATGAGCATTACTTTGTTTTGAATGTGAACTGTTGTATGCACTACATGTGTCCAAAACATATTTGTAAATTTGGAATCCATTAGCATTGTTCGAGCCATTTCCTGTGTAATTATCACCCATTATGATAATGTTCCTTTGTCTATGAAACACTCCTTCAACCAATATATGAAGCCATGCTCTTTTCCATTGTCATATATCTATCCAATCTTGCTAAGTGTTCTTACAAATCCATCTTTGTCCATAATGTCCAAGACTCTACTTGCGAAACTGTCCATAATGCTGACCCATTTATCACTATACTATCATGAAGTCTTTATTAATCTATCAAACTGTACTTATGCTAACTGACTTCTATGGATCTGTCTTCTCAAACTCTACAAGTTGCTCGAAGGATGGTTCTTTGGCCTATCACAACTATTGCATAGACTCCCCCTATCTAATATTCATATTACCTGGGAGTCTCTAAGACGGATGGCTAAAAACAATTCCTTCTCTGATGTGTATTTATCATCATCTTCATTAGTATATTCATCATCATCTTCATTGGTATATTCATCATCTCTCTAAGATATGACTTCTTTCTTTCTGTCTGTGGATTCATATTTCACTACAATTCCTGAAAGTACAATCTCTTGAACCTGTTCCTTATTTACATGTCCTTATTTTCTTTTAGTTATTTTCCAAACCTTTCTATATATGACATCTTTAATTTTCTCTGTAGAATTTTCTTCATCTCGTTTTATTGCCAATCTTGCGATCTATGGGACCTGTTCTTTGTTCATCTATTCTTCGTGTTTTCTTATCCATACTTTCTTATATCTGATATCAGTCTTCTCTTTCATGGAAGTATTGACATGATTCTACAATCACTAGCTATGTGTCCATAGTTATGACATTTGTAACATTCAATGTTACATGGGGACACATAGGAATTTCTTTCTTGAACATTTTTATAATCCCTGCAATCTGCAACCTTATGTCCAAAATTAGTACAATAAAAATAATGACCATAAAAGAAATTTGCATACCTGGGAGTGAATGATATTATTTGTGGTGTAGTCCTTATGAAATTCTTCCTTGATTGATCATGATCATGATTGAGGCTTCTTTGTGGATTGAACATGGATGGTCTTCTTGAAGATGTATCTTCAATAGTTTTCTTAGATTTTGGTTGACCATGATTCCTTCCTTTGAGTACTTCTACATAACTCTTTCTATTTTCTCCATTCTTCTTTTCTAACAACCTAGAGTGCTTCTCTTCATTCTCTATAACTGACGTGGATGTTTCTATCTCTTCAATGTTCTTGTTGAGCTTGACAATTTTACTTCTCAATGTGACAACTTCTTATTCAACCTTCTCAACCTCTTCTTATTTCTTCATTATTCGAGACTTCATGACTTCTTCTACTCTTTTCACTTCTTCAAGATGATTTTTTAATGTGATTATTTCTTCTTCAGTCCTTTCTCTTCTTGACCAAACTCGGCCTCAAGCTAGTTTAGATCATTAGTTCTTTCCTTAAGATGATGTGTCAATATATTCTCTCTCATTTCTGCTATTTCCTTATATGCTACTATGTTGACTTCCAAATACTGCTTTTGATATTCAATATTTTCTTCAATATTTCTGGCTTCTTCTAGCTGAGTTCTTTAGTTCTTGATGACCTGTTGGTCTTCTTAAAAAATGTGAACACTTTCCTTTTGTTTCATCAATTTTTTCTTGAGTGAATTATTTTCTTCTCTTAGTTCATCTAAAGAACTAATCAATTCTACTTCATAATTGTCTTCCTTTTCATTTATTTTTTTGTCTCATTTCCTTCATGGCATTATACTTCAAGATGTCCATGTTTTTCATAATTAAAGAAAAACAACATACCTCTGGTGATTATGTACTTTTCATATTTTGAATCTGTTTGACATGTTGAACATAATTCTTCTTGATTTGTATCTGCATCTTCTTTGGCATTTTCAGAATCTGCGATGGGTGAAAAATATATGTCATGTAACTTATCCCAAAGTTCTTTTGCTGATGAACATTTACCAACCTTTTCTCTTAGCAGATTAGGTAATCCTTCCCAGATGAAATCCATTTCTATTTTTTTATTATTCTTCAATTCCTTCTTGGCTGCAGTCTTTGTCCTTTTTGAACTATCATATATTGTAACAACTAATAGCCAAATATAATGTCCCTGTGCCTGTAAAAATAATTTTATCCTTATTCTCCACATCTCATACTTAAAACCATTATGACCATTAAACGTTGGTACTCCATTCTCAGAATAACCCATGATCTCCTTCTAGTGGTTAAATTGTTTCCTGAAGGAACCGACTCTGATACCAATGGTTGGATTACTGAGAGGGGGGTGAATCAGTAATAGAACAATTTAATCCATTTTCACCATAAAAATCAAGTGTTATATCAATGTAGCATTATCATCCAATAGTTGCAGAGTAAATAACTAATGAACAAATGTGAAATCACACACATACACAATACACCAGTGTTTTACGTGAAAACCCAAAGTGGGAGAAAACCACAATTTTTTTCTTTCTTATATGTATTTAAGAATTACATTCATTGGAAGCACCAAATTCCTTTTTTTTCTAGGTGCAACTGAAAGGAGGCTCCAACCCCCTAGTTTCTTAGGCTACAACCTAAGGGAAGCTCCAACTCCCCAATTCTCTAGCTATAACCAGAAGGATGCTACAACCCCCTATGTTCTCCGAATACAAATAGAAGGTGGCTACAACCACCTGTCCTTGCCCCATCCAACCATTGTGACATATAAGTAGAATGATGGAACCACTTCCACACTATCACTGTGAGATATAATTTTTTAAACCTGTACCAATCCACTTGCACCAAACAACCTGTGCCAATAACCTGAACCATGCATCAACCATGCATCAACCTATACATCAACCTGTAATCAACCTATACCATAAACAAGTGCATCAACAATGCACCAAATTGTACCAAACACCCTGTAGTCAACCTGTACCATAAACAAGTTCTTCAACCATGCACCAACCTGTACCTCAACCTATACCATGAATAAGTGCATCAACCATGCACCAAGCTTGTACAAATAACATGTCACAACAACCTGTCCAAACAACCTATCAGAACAACCTATCTCATCAATCTTATCAACCAAATCATATATACTCATCAATATCAATCACCAAGACAACTCTCAAAGATGTGCATCAACCAATCCTAACATAACAACTCATAATCATCAACAAGATCAATATGTGCTTCTAATAATATACCAATACAAGTATGCTACATCATGCATAAACCATGTATCAAAAATACTACTAACAAGTGCCTCCAACCATGTAACAGTTATGTACCAATCATGTATCCACTACTCATCAACTATGACTCATCAAGATGTACCAACATCATCAACTATACACCTCATGTATGTGCCAACTCATCAACTACTTGTCTCAACCATGTATCCAACATGTACCTCAACCAAAAGCACTCATCAATTTCCTCATCCAAATCTGATTTGAAACTCTATAATAGACCTGGTGTATAATATCACATACCTGCAAACCTCCTTAACTTTAACAACAAGAGACTAGCATTTTCATCAAACTTTACTTTAGTCTCACATGACTAATTTTGGATTAGTCAACATCCCTAACTTGAAATAATCATAACTATGTGCGTGTAATGAATAAATATATGAAATGGTACACAATGTTATTTAGTGTCTTTTATGCAATTCCTCCACATTTCACTACTTGGAACCTCTCAAAAAAGGAGTTATAGCAAAAATGACATACCTTGTTGAATTCTGGCTTATTCTAGAGAGAGAACGTGTAGAGCATGCCTCACACAGAATATTTGTTGTATGGATCTAAAAATTGTACACAGAATACTACATATTGTACTATAACGAATACATTTGGTCTTATTGAATTTGAATCTGTTATGAAGAAGTTATGACATTTTTAGCCAAAACACCTGTTTTATACTAGTTTCAGTACTAGCCACAAACCCTATTTTCCATGGTGTGTGACTCCAAAAATACAATGACCCAAAAGATGAAATTTGTGTCACAACTACTTGGATATGTTTCTGCAATGGCCTCCCAATTTCATAGTCTGAATCATTCTAGAAAAAACATTATTGTGAAAATGGTGAGATGACCTGTAAATAACCTACCTTAGAAAGCATCATCAAAAACATTTATCCTCCCTTGAATTTCGTCTTCTTTACTTCACCTTCCCTATGAAATTAGGATTAGATATCCTTTGGTTACCTCAGTCACCTATAGATATTCAATATGCTGAAGTGTGATTAAAATGAGAGAGCCTTGCCTCTTATTTACACTTTCATGTAGCCTCCTCAAGGGATTACCTTTTAACCATCTTAACCCACTTTCCTTATTTCAGGGTTAATCCACTTGTAACTTAGTAATTTATCCATTAACTTTATTATTTAAATAATTTCTTTTGTATTCACTTTGACTTATAGTACACTCATCACTTCACTTTATTATTTACCTTCTAAAATCTCTGAAACCACCTTGACTACTTTGACCTTTTGGGGCTTATAGATGACTCATGAGGGTTCTCCAACTTCACATGGCCATACCTCTCTAACCGTGAGGTGTTATGTGATGATATGTACCATCCATATAGAATAGTCTTTCCTGCAAATATATCAAAACACATACTATTATCCATCAAACAAACTTGTATCCATTACCCAAACCTAGGTTCTCCAACTTCTCATGGCCATAAATCTCAAACCGTGAAGAGTTATGTGACATTCCAAATACCACCGGAAATGGAATGAAATGTACTATCCATATAGAATAGTATTACCTTCAAATATATTAAAACTAATACCATTATACATGAAACAACCTTGGGTCCATTACCCAATCCTTTGTGCTACCAGACTTTCTCCAAGGGTTGAAATCAATCACTAAGGGTTGACATCAATATACAATATCACTCTCCAATGGTTGAAATCAATGACAACCAAAAATCCATACCAATTGTCCATCAACCTAATACATTTGTCTGACAAACAGATCAAAACACACACATGTGTCTTTAATCCTTGACGAGACCAAAATCGGGTTTAGGTTTTAACACAACAATGAAGGTAAGAGAAAATATCTTGAACAAATGAAAATATTCTCAGGGATGTAGATAAATCGTGCCCCCCCATTTGTTTTTTAAATTTATCTCAGATAAGTAACAACAAATGGCTCAATCAAGAGATAATCTTCGAAGGATTTTTCCTTTCGAAACCCTAGAGCTCTGCAACAATGAAGATTTTGATGAGCACCCTAACACTAGATCTTTGCCGCTAAAGTCCAAGCTCAGAAGATGAAGACCTCATGAGGTCACGGCCTATCTAGAATGATTTTGGAATAGGGGGGGAAACCCCCCTCATACAATGATATCACTGGCAATGACATGAATGGACTTTGTGCCAAGCGACCTGCATTCGAGTCACCGACACACCTGCAGGATCATCTTTTCATCCAAGAACAAGGACTCAGAAAACAAATGGAAGTACAACCCAGTACGTCTCATCCAAAAGCTTCCAAAGGATGGGAACCAGGAAAGTGTATACCGCAAATGGACAAACCCCCACACTATCACATGAAATCAACATGGGTAGGGGAGCACACTCAATTTATGATGGATCATGCTCTGATTGGAAAAATTTTGGGCCTATGGACGACAAAACATGATCTCACATGCTGGATCAAGGACTGGTGGAACCCCAAAAGAGATTATGAAGTCGAGCTCAGTTCCAAGGGTTTATTCACAATACTACTGTATAAAATTGAAGACAAGGACAAAATCTTCGACAATGGACCTTACTTCTATAACTCAGCCAGACTGTTTTTGCGATTTTGGACAGACAGATTCAGCTCAGAGAAGGAAGACTTTACAAGAGAGCCAGTGTGGATTCGTCTGTACTCATTGCCCCAAGAATTCTAGCTAGAAGAAATACTCATGGGCATCAGAAACATAGTGGGACGATACATAAAAGATTCAAAGGCTACAAAGATGAGAAAGTACACCTCATACACCCACATCTACATCTATATGGACATCTCAAAGGCCCTACTATGATCTATCACGCTAGAATATCAGGATGACGACTGGAAACAAACAATTGATTATGAACACATCCCCTTTTTTTGTAGGAAGTGCCACGAGCACGACCACCTATTCAGAGACTAACCTCTGAATGCTACAAGCACCAAGGCTAACGAAGGCAAGAAAAAGGACGGCTTCACCAATGTCATAGACAAGAGGAAAAATCCACCAAGGAAATAGAACCAGAGCACGATTCCAAAGAGCCCAACCAAAAAATCCTATGAAGTTTTGAATCAGCTGCCAAAAGAGGAGGAAATACAGAACCTCCATCAAGAAAAAAAATAGGAGAAGGGAAAAAGCGTCGAAGCACCAAACACAAACCAATCAAAAGAAACAACCCATGCAACATAAATAGGTACAGATGAAGATACCACCGTGATGATGGATGAAATGGATCTAGCAGACATAGATCTGGAAAAGCTGGAGGAAGCTCTTAACCAAAAAGACCTGCAACATATCCTGGTAGATCAGCTCCGTAAAGTTCATAAAGTGTTCACCAACTCCACAGTGGGATCTACAGCCAGAATGGGTATTACTACAGATCCAGGAACAGAACCCAAGAGAGTAACCAAGGAAAACAAAAGAAGGGGATGTAAAACATCCCATCATCTTATCAAAGAGGCAAGACACCTGATGATCAACTCAGGCCAGATACATAGGTTATCAAAGGGATACCTCCACTCCCCTCCACCTTCCTCATGATGAATACAATTACTTGGAATATCAGAGGGCTCAGTGGTAGATCCAAGTAGAGGATCCTCTGAGACTGTATTAAGGCTGAAAACCCAGATGTCCTACTTCTGCAAGAAACTAAGTGTGTAGGGAATGAAGCTGAAAATATTTTCTGACGAAGCTGGAGAGGCTGTGATTTCTTTCACCAATATTCAGTGGGAGCCTCCAGAGGATTATCCATTCTCTGGAATCCACACACCATCACTTTTCAACAACCCTCCTCCACGATAGGCACAC
This sequence comes from Picea glauca, assembly GCA_000966675.3. Lineage (NCBI taxonomy): Eukaryota > Viridiplantae > Streptophyta > Pinopsida > Pinales > Pinaceae > Picea > Picea glauca. The sequence goes on from JZKD02S2312907.1 coordinate 705,352, forward strand.
TAATGGCTTACTTCACGGTAACAGGATCTACTAAGGAAGGAGGCATCACAAATGTCTATGGTCCACAGACTTCCCAAGAAAAGGGGAGCTTCATACAAATACTACATCATGTCAAAACTCTATTACATACACCCCACTAGATCGTTGGCGGCGACTTCAATATGATCTTGATGCTGGAAGAGAAAACTGGAGGAACAAAATGGCTAGAGCAGGATAACGGTAAGTTCAAAACCCTAATAGAGAAACTAAATCCGGTTGATATGGAAACCCAAAATGGAATCTTTACCTGGTCCAATCTAAGAACATGACACCATCATGTAGCCTGTAGATTAGATCTCTTTCTAGTAGTTGAAGCCCTTCTTGAGGGCGATCCAGCAATGGAAGCAAACATAATTCCAAAATTAGGGTCAGACCACTGGCCTATTGTCTTCTGCTTGGACCCTAGTATCACCCCCAGACCCAATCCATTCCACTTTGAAAAAATTTTTCTCTCCCACCCAAACTTCCACCAGCTGGCTCACACCTGGTGGGCCTAGGTGAAAATAGATCATGGTACTCACATGTATAAATTCTAGCAGTGCCTAAAGAACTTCAAGAAACAACTGAAGAGATGGAACAAATCCACTTTTGGAAATATATTCCAAAGGCAGAAGGAGATCGAATGCAAACTCGAAGACCTACAACGAACCTTCATCTCAGGAAGAAGAACTCCAGACCTAGTGAAGGAAGACGAGAAACTCCAAGTAGAAATGGAGGTATGTAGAGAGAAAGAAGAAATCCTTTGGAGGAAAAAATCCAGAGTTCAATGGCTTAAGGAGGGGGAGTGAAACACAAAATTCTTTCACAGAGCAATGACACACTGAAGATACATTAATCGTATTTCTCTATTGGAGGATGCTCAAGGCATCCCCATAAGAGATCATGAACAAATAGCGGAGGAAATCAACTCTTATTACAAAGATCTCCTTACAGAGACCAATGTGAATAGGGAAGAAGAAATCCAGAAAATAACCAAGCACATACCCCCACTGGTTACCCTTGAGCAGAATAGAGCATTGCTAAGGCCCATCACTCAGGCTGAAGTGGACCTAGCAGTAAAGGAAATGCCCCTGGGAAAAGCACCAGGTCTAGATGGCTTCACCACGGAATTTTTCCATCACTACTGGGACATGATCAAGGAAGAGGTCTGGCTGGCGGTAGAAGAGTCAAGAACCTCTGGACAAGTACTCTCTACACTCAATGCAACGTTCATCACTCTAATCCCCAAGGAGGAGCAAGTCACTCACCCAAGTCAATTCAGACCAATCTCTCTCTGCAATGTCATATATAAAATAATCACAAAGGTCATTGCTACTCGCCTTAAACTGCTCCTACCTTTCATTATCTCCAAAGAGCAAGATGGCTATGTAGAAGGATGACAGATCATGGACAATGTCATTCTGGCCAATGAGGTGATACACTCTCTAAAAGCGATCAAAACACCAGGTATGCTTATTAAAATCGAACTCTCAAAATATTTTGATAGATTAAGCTGGCAATACTTGTGATCCGTGCTGGAGTCCTTTGGTTTCTATAAACTCTGGATCAACTGGGTTCTCAAGCTCACATCCTCAGCTTTTTTTTCCATTCTAGTCAATGGGACACCCTCCCAGCCCTTCCATTCCAACAGAGGAATTAGACAAGGTGATCCTCTCTCCCCCTTCCTCTTTGTGCTTATGGCAGAAGGACTAGGCCGCTATCTCAAAGCAGTGGTTCTGGACGGATCCCTCAAAGGATTTCCCCTTTATAACCTCCACCCGATGCCCTTGCACAACCAGTTTGTTGACGATACCCTACTCATGAACACCTCTACCATCCGAGAAGCTACAAATCTAAAATCAATTCTCATTGACTTCACAAAAGCCTCAGGCATGCTTTTAAACCTGGACAAATCCAAACTCTACTTTTTCAATACATCGGCCACAGTATAGAACCATCTTTCAATACTTCTAGGCATTTCCAAAAGCTCCCTTCCTTCCATCTACCTAGGTATACCCGTCACTGGAGAGCCAACGCGGTCCATTTCTTGGGACAGCTTGCTTCTGTATATCGCCAACAGGCTAAATAATTGGACCTTTAGACCTCTTAATATTGTTGCCAGACTTGTACTTCTCAAGTCAGTCCTGCAAGCACTTCCCACCTACCTCTTCACTGCTCTGGAAGCACCTATTTCGGTTATTCGGGAAATCAGGAGCCTCAAACGGAATTTTTTGTGGCATGGACACCAAGACAATAAAAAGTGGGCACTAGTCGGCTGGGATAAACTTTGTAAACCCAAAAATTTTGGAGGACTAGGACTACGTGATCTGAGAAAGCTTAATCAGATCATGGGGGCCAAAATGTGGTGGAGATCGCTGCAAAATTTGACAGAACTTTGGGCGCAAATTTGGAAACAAAAGTATTCCCCGAACACACAGCTTGGCCAATTAATTAGATTTAACGAACATATCCAGGGATCCAATATATGGAACACTACCTGGAAAAATCACCCTCTCATCCAGAAGCATGCTTTCTGGGAAGTGAGAAATGGAGAAAGTGCACTCTTTTGGCAGGACTCATGGCTACAACTACCCCCTCTCAGCGACCTGGAAAGCCTCAATCCTCTCAAACAAAGGTTACATCCGAATATCTTCAGGAAAGTTAAAGACATATGGAATCCAAATCACAGAAGCCGACCCTGGAGACAGTGGAAAATGGAGAAAACAAAATTACAACTCACGGACGATATCGACCTTCTACCCTGGAAAGAATGTGCAATGCATTGAAAAATACCAATTAAAGAGGGATCGAACATCCTCTGATGGGCCACTCCATGACATATATTTTCTCAGTTAATGAAGCATACTACCTACAGGGAAACTACCACAACCAAAGCCCCGAAATAATCTGGAGTAAAATATGGCAAAGCATACTATGGCCCAAAGTCTCCATTTTCCTCTGGCTCGCAGCTCAAAATCGTATCCTCGTGTGGGATAATATTTTAAAGAAAGGATTTATAGGTCCCTCTAGATGCACCCTATGTCAACAAAGCGAGGAAACCATGGAACATCTCTTCAACAACTGCCACTATAGTCAACAGATCTAGGATTGGGGGGCCCAAGCCATGAAACACTCCAACAGAAACTAAGAAAGCATCAGGGACACAATCGCCAACTAGGAGACGATATCCTTCCATAACCCAATTCTACAATGCATCTGGAAACTGCTCTCAGGATTCACCTTATGGGTAATTTGGAAAGAGAGAAACAAGCGAATCTTCCACTCAAAAACTTCCCTTCCTACTATTATGTGGGAGAGGGTTAAGAAGTTAACTCAGGAAATAGTCCATAGCAAACCTTGGCACCACAAAGACCTGCAATGCGTTCCCGAGGAGGAAAACATACTTAGAAGCTGGGACATGAAAATTCGCCTGCACCCTCAGGTGAAGGCTAAGGGAAGATGATCCAAAAACCCCACGATATGGACCCCACCTCCATCGGGATTTATTAAGATAAACTTCGATGGTGCCTCCAGGGGAAACCCTGGACCAAAAATATTCGGCTTCGTCCTTCGGAACCACACTGGTGGGATCATTCATCTGGTGGATGGATTTTTGGGTGAGAATACAAAAAATGTTGCCGAGCTTATAAGCCTTGTCAGGGGTCTCCAAGTTTCCACCCAAAATCATTATCATCAAGTTATCATTGATGGAGACTCTCAAATCATCATCCAACTCATCTCCCAAATCCCGCATGGCGAACATCCTAGGCGAATCTCCCCCAGTTGGATACTTTCAAGCCTTCTGGAAGATTTTGGAGCTCTCATCCACCCTAATCTCGCCTTAATCTCTTCTCATGTGAAACGAGAAGAAAACAAAGTAGCGGATCACTTGGCGAATACTGGAGTTGATACCAAGTAAAAACTCATACATTGGCAAGCCCAGAGACCTTGCGAGCAGAGACTCCTCAGCCCCAGATGGGGTGACACGCAACGACGCCTTGCCACATGGCTTAGCATCAAGCCACAACTTAAATTTTGTATGCCACTCCCCATCCCTTCAAAAATTAAGATGGTAGAAGGCCATTATAGTAGCTCTACAGAGGCAAGACTTATCCCTCGCACGAATGCACTAGCACAACCAACATTCAATATGACAGAGATAAGAAGGAGCCATGCGATGCCATCACATGAAAAATTGAAAGTTAGGATGCCTAGACAGAGTTGGTTCATTTTCATTTTGGACCTCCCTACCAGTTGGGAGCTCTAGTGTAGTTTCCTCTGTATCTCCATTCACCCCTTCTCCACAATGACAAGGAAGCAAGGCAAGCCTCGTTGAGGCTCAGCCTGGTACACCCACAAATCACAGTGATAGAGAAGACAGAAACTTGGGCGTGCTCTGTCGATGGTGACTTCTATCCTCTGACAGAGAGAAAGATTCGACCGCTTGGCACTTCATGCCACTATAGCCGAGCCTGTGACAGAGCGGAGCATGCACACCCTTGCATTTGAGCATGTTGCACAAGTTGGAAGCTGCCTGAAGGGAGGGTCTGAGGAAGAGTTCCCAATTTTCTATGTCGAAGAAACACCATGGCCGGAGGATTTTGCGACCACCCTGGAACCTCAAGCTACTGAGCTTAAAACACGGGCTGGAAGTGCTCTAAAGGGAGATCCTGCAGAAGAGTTCCCAATCTGTTATGTAGAAGAAATACTGTGGCTGGATGACTACATCACCACCCACCATGTTGAGAAGGTAATGAATGATGATGAGGCTCTGAACAGTGCTTGTGCAGGGATGAACATGGAAATGGGGAATGAAACCTTCGGTGAGGCAGTAACCAATGATTTTCATGGTCCACTCCTCCGTGCAGAGCATCTGGCTCTCGTGTTCAAACTTTGAGGCCACATGGCAGACCAGGAGAAAAAAGGCCTCCTCATGGGACAACACTTGGACCTTCTCCTTGACGCATACTCCAATGCTCTAGCAAAGCGAAAATGTCCAATGTGTGTGCAACCGTTTGTCATCCTGGCCAGATCCATGTGTCAGAAGGGAAATTGCAACAGGTCACCGGGTATTTGAGTTTTCCTTTGCTAGTCTGGTTTTTCATCATGCTATTGTTCAATGTTAACTCGAACTATGGCCATATGTCCTGGTTTCCTTTGGGCAGGATAGATGGAAAAACAATGTTTAGCCTATCTTCCTAGAGATATTTCGCCCCACACTATGCTGGTTTTTGGTAAAACAGTAGCATATTTGGTGGCACAGGACGACAATATCTCTGTGTATTTTTGTCTATGTTTCTCTGTCAATTTAATATAGCAGGTACTATCTTTTTTACTTAAAAAAAAAAGAGAGATAATGTTCAAAGACAGAGATAGCTCGTTCCCTTTCCGAATTCACCACAGACACATAAACTTTAACCCAAAATATTGATAGTGAGGGTTACCAAAACATAACAATTGTCCACTCCAATGAATATGAGAGGAAGAAAATGCTTAAAATACCGTGAAGAGAAGGACCGAACACAACCTTTGATGAACCAAAACATAACGAATTTCCATTTAAAATTATGGGTGATGCCTAAGACCTGATTGTGCAATGATTTCCAGCCACAGTGGTAGTGAAGACATTTCCATGACAAAGGACAACTTGGGATTGACCAAAACAAGGCAAGAACAATGCAACTCTTAATAGTCTGCATCTCAAACTAGAGGAATGAAACATAACAACCACCGAGACAAAAATGAGTGACAACAACTTATCACCAAGACTGGTTGTAAAACCCACACACCAAAAAATAAGAGCTTGCTACACCATAATTATAATTTTCCATAAAGAACCAGACCAAAACCCCAAGCTGACCAAACATGTTTTAACCAATCAACCAATGCACATGCTACATACAATAGGAAAATCCACTTATTTTCTTTAAAATGCCAACAATGTAGAGTATTCGTAGAAGAAACCATAAGAAAAAAACTAATACATAGTCGAAAACTTTATAAAAACACAAACCTCATGCAATTCTGAGCCAAAAATCGATTCATAACACAGAGGAACCATCATGGATGTAAAATAAATAAACCATACCGAGAAAATCTTGCTTGAGGGAAAGCATTGGACTGTATTTTCTTTTCACAACCATAAATCGCGGAGCATCACCAACCACCAAAGCCGAAAAAACCAAATGCAAGTATGGCTAGGGTGATGGTCTTGAGGGTTTTTTGAGTGACGTGCATTAAATGCATGTCGCTTCCTTCCCCAACCCCATTCAATTCAATGTACAAGCCCGCCCATCCACCATAACATTAACCATTAATTAAAAAACAAATACCATTGCTATATCCATTGCATAGTGTGCCACCCCAAGTCATGTCAAAACTTTTAACAAAAAACATATTCTATAACATTACCATATATGCCTCACACATAAACCTTTAATCAAAGCACGTAAGTCTAGCAGCTAGGTCTATCACCCTTTTTTGTGTCAATCACATATAACCTTAAGGCTTGTCCATAGTGTTTTTTTATTTTTGTTTTAAGCTCCCATATCATCCTTTTGCATGAAATCATATATAAAATATAATCAACAATGGTTAATGCATAAACATAACACCTGTAAAAAAACAAATCCTTTATCCATAGTACTTCCATAAGTTGTGAGTGACCATCAACCATCTAGCCATACCATAATAAACCAATCATCTTATGTTTCCATAATGAGTAAAACCATGACTTGAATCATCAACTGTAGAACATTGTATTGGCATAATTATAACAAAAAACAAGATATAAGTGTAGCACATACATCATAGCACCACTAGCCTACAAGGGGGTCCCACCCACTTATTATTATTATTATAAATAAATAATAGAGCTTGGGAATTATTTGCGAGCAATATTCATCATTGTGATTTTAAGCGTCAACAAACTGGTGAATCCATAGGGAAATATGTTTCCAACAGATTAAGAACTCATATTATCTGGTTTCACAGACCAGGTGAACATTATATCAAGGAAATAGACATCAAAATGATTATGCAAAAGGGGGAAGTGAACGGTTTAAGGGAAAAAATGATTTGGGATTTTGGGAATAACTCATGGAAAGTGTTACGTATAAGGGGGCTTATCCCTATATGCATAATCATTTGATTAATCATAGTGAAATCATTCTTTGTATCAAGGAGAAAAAACTTATGGTGCTCTCTTTTGAATCTTGGAGCGGAGGGAAGAAAAGGGAAGTAGAAATTGGGATGAAAAAACAAATATCTTATCTAACAACAGTTGAAGAAGATAGAAATTTCAATGATGTCTTCAAGGGGAAACATCATGATAGTTGTGTAACCTAATTATTATTGATTAACAATACTTGTAGAATGGCATCGCTATGGAAAAATTGATCCAAAATTTTATTTCTGACAAGAAAAGAAGTCAATAAAAGGAATAAAACAACATAAATGAAACAACTGAAAGAAACAACAACAAAGTAAAATCAAAGCAATAAAAAAATACTATAATACATAAAAAATTCCATACAACATTTAATGTTTCAAGTTGGTTCCACACACTATTTTAAGTGGAAACCATTGGTTCTATAGGAAAACAATCGCTCTTCCAAGTCCTTTAGGATATAGGAATTTGTGCCCAGGACAAAAGTGATCTTAAAAGGAACCAACCATAACTTTTGGAACTTTGAATTCCTTCCTCTATCAGCATGAGCTGAATCCCACAACAAGACTTTCTCATTAACCTTAAATTTGACAGCCTTTGCACTTTTATTAAAATATCTTTTAACAGTTTGTTGTCTCCTCTTTATGTTATCCAAGGAAAACATCCTTTGTTCCTATAAATCCAAGAGTGCATTTAGCTTTTGAGAGATATTGAAAGAATTTAACTCTTCAACCTGTAGCATCAACATTAGACAAGAAAGTTCCATCTTGGTAGGCAGAATGGATTCTTGACCATAAACAAGTTGGAAGGGAGTGCAACCAGTTCTCACCTTGGTGGTAGTGCGATCTTCCCAAAGGGCATAAGTGAGGAGATTTTTCCATTGACGAGGCTTATCTTCAATGAGCCTCTTGATAGTTCTAACCAAATTTTTGTTAGTGGACTTGGCTTGCCCATTTCCTTGAGGATAATAAGTTGATGAGGTAAAATGTGTAACTCCCAATTTAGCTAGAAACTTATTTAGCTTAGCAGAAATAAGAGCGGGACCATTGTCTGTAAAAATTTCCAAAGGAAGGCCAAATATGGAAAAAATATTAGTCTCAAGGAAAGAAATCACCTACTCATCCTGTGAATGCTTAAGTGGGACAACCTTTGTCCATTTTTTAAAATAATATGTGGCTTTCAAGATGAAAATTTTCCCTGCTGAGGATGGGGGATTAATAGGACCGATAAAGTCTAGACCCCATTTTGAAAAAGGAAAGTCAGCGAGGATAGGTTGTAAAGGAATGGCAGAAAGACATTCTTTTCTAGCGAGCTTCTGGCACTTGTCATAGGATCTTGAAAAATTATAAGAGTCATAGAAAATTAAAGGCCAATAGTACCCTTTTCTGATAATTTTAAAAGCAGTATTTTTAGCATAAAAGTGGCCTCCTACATGAATAACAACATCTTAAGATCCATGAATCTCTTGTAACAACTTATGTGCTTCCTCATTATTCACACAACGAAGTAACATACCATCCACATATCTTGGAAAAAAGAAGTCTCCTAAAATGATGTATCTGGAAGATTCAAGACGGAGCCTTCTCCTTTGACGAGTATCTACGTTATCTAGAAATCTCTGATTTTGCAAGTAATATACCAGATCTTTTTACCAAGGATGTTCAACTACTGGAAGGATTTGACTGTCAATGTAAAACAATGTTGACAGGGGATTATCTTGTTCATCAATTTATTCACTTGCTTCATCATGTTGAGCCAAGTGAAGGGATAATTCATGTCCCTTAATGGTTTTAGAAGTCACGATGGTTAAATCATGCTCCTATATATTGGCAAGACAATGTGAAATCTTCCTTGAAAGATAAGTTTGTGAAGAAAAAACTTGACAACAGGTAAAGGGAATTTTACCAGCGTGTGGTTACCTAAGATAAAGTGGCAAAAATTTTCAACATCTTTAACAAGAGAGAAAACATGTTTTTCAATATAAGAATATTTGAATTCATCATATGACAAGATTTGATTCATATAAGATACTGGGTTTTCATTAACTTCGTCATCACATAGTATGAGGATAGCATAAATTTCTTTTTCTGTGGCATCAATATATATAATAAACTCTTTCTCAAAATATGGCTTTGCCAAAACTGATGCGGAATTGATTTCCTTATTGATCCTTACGAAGCATTTTCAACATCATCAGTCCAAGAAAAGGAGCATTCTTTCTTACGAAGACTATGAATTGGTTTGACCATTACTTCAAAATCAGGAACAAACCTACAAACAAAGTTGATAATGCCCATAAAGGCTTGAACCTCCTTCTTGGAAGTAGGAGTAGGAAGATTTAGGATAGCAACAATCATTTTGAGATCTATGCTTATTCCTGAGTCAGAGACAATGTGACCAAGAATATTGACCTTGGTAACGTTGAAGATAGACTTAGAAGGATTTAAATAAATGCCAAATTTCATGCATCACATGAAAACCTTTCTAAGATGACCAAAATGATCTGATCGGTTATTTGAATATACAGTTAAGTCATCAAGATAAATCTGAATAATTTTTCTGATTAGATCATCAAAATCTGTTTGCATAGCTCTTTGGAAAGTGGCACCTGCATTAGATAATCTAAAAGTCACATGTTCATAAGAGAATGTGCCCCAATGTGTAATAAAAGTGGTTTTATATTTATCTATCCTTTTTACCCTGATCTGATTATAACCATAAAAACTGTCAAGTAAGGACATCATCTGCGAACCTGCAACTTGCTGCAAAATCATTTCCATATTAGGGAGAGGAAAATGGTATTTTATGCTAACTCTGCTCAATGCGTGAAAATCAACACATAGTTTGATATGAGCATTTGTTTTCCAAATGGGAACCATATTGGAAAACCACTCAGAATACTTAACAGGGAAAATTATCCCATCCTTCAAGAGTTTTTCCATCTCCTATCGAATGGTTACTTCAAGTGTGGGGTTAATGGGTCTTTGTTTTTGCCTAACTGTTTTTATGCCCTCATTGATAGGGATGACATGTTTTATAAGATAAGGATAAAAACCATGAACATCCTCATAAGACCAAGAAAAAACATCTTGAAATTCATGAAGTAACTCAGTGAACTTCAATTTTTCTTCATCATAACATTGGGCACCTATCTTAACATTCTTTGGACAATCGGGTGTATCATTTTTCAAGGAAATGGTTTCAACCACTTTCCTTTTCAACTCCTCTTATTTATGTTTTTCTTTGTTTCCTACATCACTCGATGAAAATTAAATTTCTAGAGGAGTCAAGCCCTTCGGAATTTTGTTGTCTTCCATGGATATAATGTCCTTGGGCTTATAAGGTTCATTTTGTATGAAATCACAGATTCTTTCATCACTAGGGAAGACCTACCATGACTCTACATTGACAGGGATATGAGGATGATACAAATATTTAAAGGTGAAATCAAGTCTTTGTGGCAGAAGTTGTTGAGTAGGAGAGGCTCAAAAACAACTAACCTACCGGCCATTGAATTCAATTCCCTTTTTACACAAGTGATGTTGAATGATAGAAATTTTGAAATAAGCGCCCAAACAGTTTGGGTGTAGCGTTTCATTAACGTGTTGCTAGGATAATATATCTTACGTACAAGGTTTACAACAAGTTCAGAGTCCCAAAAAACTGTAAGGTGACCACAACCTAAATTATAGGAATTTTCAATGCCTAGCATTAATGCTTCAAATTCGGTGACGTTGTTAGTGAAATCAAACTCTAACCTACAAGAAACGTCGGTAATTTTACCTACAAGAGAGTACAAGATAATGTCGGCTCCATTTCCTTCATTGCATAATGAACCATCAAAGTGCATATGCCACATCCCATCCTCTAGGTTGATTTGTTCCAAGGTAGTGTTGTCCTCATCGACAAAGATGGAGTGTAACACTCCTAGGTCCTCTTCAATATAATTTACATTAGGCTGTGGGATTCTTTCTATATAAGGTGAATTATTCCCTCCCTTAGGACTATGATGTTATTTCCATTCCTAGGAACAAATAAGTGTGTCTCGATGAGTCAAAGGTATCCACTAATCAAGGCTTTCTAGTATCTTCCTAAGATGATCAAATAATTACTCACTGGCATGTCAATTACCTGAATATTAAGGGTTGTCCTTATTTCAGGATGTGTACACAAAAACAAGGTCACCCTTGATCTCACCTATGGTTGATTGTTATAAACTATTATAAGAGAGCATGCTTCTAGCATTTTCATTTGTACAAGACAAGCCTAGCTCTTCCATAATAATTTTCAACATTACGCTTGGGCCCGAACTGCCGTCAATTAGACAACAATGGGCTATTTTGTCCATAATATTTACATAAATGGAAAACGAAGGATTTTTTACAGAGTGTCTAATATTATTTACACCTACTTTATTTACACTTGAGTCTTCTTCATCTACCTCTTAAGATATATTGGCTACGGTGGAAGTTTTTCCTTCCATGAAATGTTTTAGATGCTTTTGTTGCTCAAGGGTGACAACCATGTCCAGGAGGGTAGCATCAGATTTAATATTATCCAATTGATTGAGAATGTTGTATTTGAAAGAGGGAAGAGGGGAGGGATTTACTTGACTGTCAGGAGTTTTAGTAACTTGTATAGTAGTAGATGGTGAATATGAGCTTGGGCTAGAAGAAGTACGAGGGGGATCATATTTTCGTTTCGAAGAATATAATTTATTCCTAGTTTTTATGATCATGACATCCTCTGGTTTTGCAAAATCTAGAACAACAATGGTAGTTTCAGGAATTTTACCAAAGATTTTATCTTTGGAACTCTTCTTTACCTCACAAGTACTTTCCTCATGGTGTTCCTTGCAAAAGTTACACCAACTGTGAGGCATGATGGCTTTAGGCTGAAATTTGTTTTCATTAGGATTCCTAAAGGGTGGTGAAGAAGAAGATGAGGCCTGGGGGGTAAGTGAAGGGACATTTCCCTTTCACTCATATGCTATCATTTGGTTATTCATGTCCTGTACAAGTTGTAATATGGAGGACATGTCCATTTGTTTAATTGAGTCTCCCTTGGGAAGACCTGTTCTTTCAAGATATTATTCATACTCTAGACAAGTATCCATAGCAGAACCAAGATTGTGAATAGATTTTTCTTCAAGACTATGATGGTAGGGGGAGGGGAGATAATTATAGTAATGCATAAAAGTGGCTTGGATCTGAGGGAGAATAAGTTCAGTAATTTGGTTATATAACTTGGTGAAGCATAAATTGAAAGACTTGATAGTCTCATCGTCTTTGTACACAATGTTATTATACTCCCGTAATTGTTAGACTGGGATTTTAGACTGCCCATAAGTAGATTTGAACCAACAAAATAGTTCCTCCCAAGTGGAAATAATATTGGGAGGAAGATCAAATAAATATGCCTATGCTTTCCCTTCAAGGGAATTAACAAATAAGTGCATACAAGTATCATTGTCATTGGCTCCTATGTTGTGACAGGCATTGGAAAATGCCACCAAGTGTTCATTTATAGTGACTGTGTTATTTCCAAAAAACTTGGGGATATTCTCTTTGAATTTTGGTAGTGGACAAGTAGCAGGTGATAGGTTTAGAGGAGAGGATGCATGCCATGGGGTAGTAGTAACATCCTCTTTGAATTGAAAGAGCCCATACTTTTTAATGACCTTGGCAGGTTTTGTAGTTGATTGGACTGGAATTTGATGACTATACAAGCTGACAATGACTGATGAGGCCGAAGGTTGGGAAGTTGAGGCACCTCTAGTGCCACTAGATCCTCCTCAATATGTCATTTGGTGAATGATGGGTAAGGGAGAGAAAGACGAGCTATATGAATCAGACAAAGTTCTCCGTAGAGTAATTTTTTGGGTTGAAAAAACAATGTTTCTTCTTCCTATTTCAGAAATGGGGTTGATCTCAGGTGATAAACCTCTTATTCTCCTTGAGATGCGAGGGTTTAAGGACATGAAAAGAGGATCAAAACTTTAGGAAAAAGAAATCTATGGCTGATTCCTAGGCTGTCTTTTCCTGGCTTCCCAACGTTCTTGGACACTTATGTCTTGTTCAATCACTGCCATGAGTGTTCAAGCTCAAACCGGGTGTTAGTGATTTCTAAGATGGTATTGAATAAGGTTAAAGAAATGTTGGTCTAGTCTTTAAGACCAAGCTCAATATTGGGATGCCTTTGTTGTAGGAAAATCTCCCTGCAGACAGGTAGATCGCCTCTAAGAGCTTGACCCTAACTGTAGATAGAAAATGTTTAACATGGACACTGAATTCCTTTCAAATCTATCTAAACTAGCACATGAGAAGGAAGGATGACAGAAGTACCTCTTTATCGACGTTTGGCCCTGCACGCTCCTAGTTGCGCTTCGATCCTTTTTTTCTCTCTGGATCCTGTGGACAAAACAAGATACGACCACTTCCTACTCTATTGATATTAGCTTGAAAATAGATCTATCAATTAATGATAAGTTCATGTGACATTATACACAAACTAGAAATAAATAGGACAAGCGTGTCATATTGATGAGAATAACGACAGTAGTACTTACAATCGTATATGCGAATGCGACAGCTTCGTCGAGTCCTCTTTGTCTAACCCTTTCCTGAAAGGTCCACAACCTGGACAACAACAGCTTCACTGATCACTTTCCTTTGGCTGACTATGTGTTTTCTCCAAGATCATAAGTTTCATACTATTAGTTCTTCTCCCTTTCCACCATCATAGAGTCTGCTTATATAGGTTAAGAGGAGCTTAACCTCTTGAGTTATCTTTAGAACAAGTTGGGAACTTCCTCCTTAGATCAGGGATCTCTTGATGAAACCAAGAATTCGGACACAACTGCCTCCTAATCTCAAAATCTCCTCCCCTTATTCTCCTCAACGGGCCAACTACTACCTCAGAATAGGCAGCGCTCCCTTAGAAGGGGCATCATAGCATTGTAGCGCTCCTTGGTAAGCTTTGGGGGTGTGACAGCGCTTTCAATATGAGAAACGCTCCTTTAGAGGGGGTAGGGGAGCATTATAATGCTCCCTGAAGCCTTGTAGGGGAGCGCCAACACTCCTAAAGCTGATATAGGGGAGCGCTCCCCCTCAGAACCTTTATTTCAGAGCTCTCTTCAGGTGTCAAGAGTTATTTGACTTCAGTAAACCAGTTCTTCTTCTTCAAATCAAACACATGAGATGTTTCAAGTGTTTCCTTAGTGTCGTCGGCATGGCAGTATGCTCGAACATCATTTGCGACACTTGTGACCAACTTGCGAAACTTGCAAAAGTTGTAAGGAAGATGCGACACTTATGATGATTGAGAGGAACATGCGACACTTATCCAGCTGAGTAATTTTGACGTGTAACAGATTTCCCCCCAAAGTATGAAGTTAGAAGATGTCGACTGATAACTGAAATACTTTGTAGACGTCCAAGCAAGGGTATAGACTCAGAGAACCTGACAGAAGCTGCACACAAACATCCAACAAATATCATGACATATTTCAAAACCCAAGGC
>JZKD02S2312907.1:733889-755779 GCA_000966675.3 Picea glauca
ATGGTCTACCCAACAGTATGTGACATACATCCATGGGAATGACATCACACAGAATCTCGTCATGATAATTCCCAATTTTAAATTTTACTAAGCACTGTTTAGTGACACTTACCCGATGTCCTTTTTGTAACCACGAAACCTTATACGGACTCGGGTGCTTAGTTTTCTTCAGCTCCAGCTTTTCCACCATTTCTTCCGCAACGAGATTATCATTGCTCCCGCTGTCAATAATGACTTTGCACTTTCTGTCCTTAGCTGTACAAGCCGTTCTGAACAGTCTGCTTCGCTGCATTGAGCTGTCCACCCCTTCCTCAGGTGTCAAAAGTATCTTATGCATCCCAAGCGACCTTCCGCTGTCTGCATCTTCACCCTCAACATCATGCCTCTCTTGCGCCTCAGCAATGTGAGATTTACCTCCGTCCATCTTCCTCTCTGGGCAGTCTACGTCTTTATGACCGTCTTTACCGCACGTGAAACATGTGATAACTCCTCCTCTTCCTCTTCCTCTACCTCAGTTACGAGGAAATGTATCTACGTCAGCATATCCTCCCTGCTGATCCTCTCGTTGCCTCCTCGGCTCAATTATTTGTTGTCTCTGCTATGAGGTTCCGCCTCTCTCAGCCCTACTCTGAGGTTTTTTCCAGTCCTCCCTGGGCTTCTGTGTTCGTTGTTGAACAACAGCCTTTCCTCTAGGTTGGATTCTGCCTCGGCCTCGCTGACCTTGCTTGCGGCTCAGCTTTTCTTCGGCTTTTAGCACCATCTGATATGCATCCTCAACTGTGCGGATGGTCATCATACTCAGTTCGTCCTGAATTTCATACCTGAGGCCATTCAGGTATCTTGCTACTTTTTCGTCGTCACTCTCCCGATGACCAGCTCTAATGTTGAGCCTGTAGAATTCTTCGGTGTACTCCTTCACCGTCATCATCTTCTGTCTCAGGTTCTGCATGCGCCTGAACAGAGTGATCTGGTAATCCCTCGGAATGAACTTCGCCTTCATCTTGGCGATCATCCGATCCCAGCTTTTGATCTTCTGCTTGCCTTTGGAGCGTCTATCTGCCTGCAGCTCGTCCCACCATAAGGCTGCATGTCCCTTCAGCTTGGTGACAGCATGTCTCACCTTCTTATCCTCTTCGATGTCTTCATAATCGAAGTAGGTGTCCAATGCTCGGATCCAATCCAGCAACTCCTCAGCAGTTAGGCTTCCCTCATAGTTGGGAATGTCCATTTTCGTCTTCGAGCTCAACCTCGAAATGGCTTTTATCAATCTTTCCGTCGAGGCATCTTCTGCAGTGACCTCTTCTTGGTCATGTCCAGCTTCCTCTTCGATATCGGGATCACTGAACTCTGCTGTACCAGCTCCACACCTCTGAGTGGCCTCCATATCCTCGAGTCTCGCCCTGAGATCTCGTATTTGTCGTTCCATCTCTGGGTTCCCTGTTGGGTTTCCTGCTTGCCTGCCCCTCCTTCGCGCGTCCCTGTCCTCGCGATCAGGAGACTGTCTTTCTCTTCGCGGTGGCATATTGTCTTCCCTGAAATACTCAACACGTCCAAGGCTCTGATACCACTCTGACGCAACCTAGGCAGAGGAATCCGACTGTAGTCTATACAGGGATCTTTTGACTTAAGCAGAGAAACAATTGAAACTCATTTTCTCAAGCACTCAGCTTCTAATCCTTCCACATGATTACGTACACAGCATATGAAAGGAAAATATAACCTGTAACAAAGATGAGGAAACATAACCCCAACAACATACAAGGGATGATCACACCCATGAGTTGAATCTTAACCTCACYACTCTGGACGGACGAGARTAAAGTTCTCCTACTGAACCTTCTCTACGCACKCTAGGCGGAGGRATTCAACCACACTCTATGCAGGAATCTCCTGGTTCAAACAGTGGAGTGACTAAACTTATTCTCTCCTTTCCCCCAGATTTCTAATCTGCCAAGAGATCACATAGGCAGCATATATGATGAAAGCATAACAAAAAGCAAGCATGCAACAACACAATGTTAACAAGATACAGAGAATAATCACAGCCATGAAATAAAATCAGATACTTATATTAATTCAATATCTGTACATGGGGATTCTTCACCAGTTCTCTGCCTGTGCTCCTTGATTCTCCTCAATGCTAATGCTAATCTCGTCTAGATGCTCTATATCACAATAATACAAAGGAGGGTGTCTTTATCCCGTTTCCCTCTCAAAAAGCTAAATTGTCAAATCTAACTTAATGGTCCTATCTACCTGCACTAAATCTACTCTCCCTCTGCATTAAATCTAATAAGTGCTTCTGCTGTACAAGGGCAAGAGCTTATCTACTCGCGGTCTATTTCAGTAWACAAGTACGCCTAAATATAGGASCTTTTATGTAAACGGCGGCGCTCATAAAAAAGGTTAAAACCGTGATGCTGCGTCACCCTGCAGTCCTTTTCTTTCCACATATGCGGCCTCGCGCAACGAGGTGCGGATGCTCCTGCATCACTTGGTGGGATTTATATCCAGGTCAAACTCCAGGATCTTGGCAATCCATTTACCTCTTCTCCCATCTATGTCAGGTTGTATAAGGATGTCCTTCACAGAGGCTGAAGGAACGTATGCAGTCACTCTTGAGTGCAAGACATAGAATCTAAAATCTTTGAGAGATTTCACCAAGGCATAGGACTTCTTCTCCATGATATTGTACCTGATTTCTGCATCTCTTAATGCCTTACTGAATAAGGAAATGGGTTTCTCTCGCCCTTCCTCATTTTTCTGCAATACGACCATTGCTACTATATCAAAAGAAGCAAAAGAAAAAATTAGGAAATCCTTGGAATAATCAGGACTGATCAACACAGGTGCCTTAGTCAATTCCTTCTTTATTTAGACAAAAGATTCCTTGGGTTGAGCAGTCCATTTTACTTCATTTCCCTTTCTGAGTATGGTTGTGATGTGTTTCACCACCTCAACAAAATTTGAGATGAACCTCCTTAGAAAGTTAATCTTCCCTAAAAATGCTTGAACTTCCTTTCTAGACCTGGGAAGTGACAAGGTCTGAATTACCTCTACCCTGCTGGGATCAATTCTCACTCCCTCTGTTGATACTATATGGCCTAACAACTTCCCCTCCTTCATAGCAAACAAAGATTTCTTGGGATTCAAGGATAGGCCAAACCTCTGACACTTCAAGAAAACTTTCCTCAAGTGATAGTGGTGCTCTTTATCAGATCCAACAACTTGAAAAAATTATGCTCCTCTTGTGTACTGATATTGCACTCCGTTGTATCATCATATACATTTGAAACCCCACCCTTTACTTCCACATCATTCCCATCGAATAGTCTTTCTAAAGGGACCAGTCCCTTCAGAATGTGATTTCTAGGAAGATGAATAATCTGGTGATTAGCGATTTTATTTTAAAATACCTTAGGGTGAGGGTGACTTTCACGATCAGGATCCTGATCAATGTTCAATGCAAAAAATTCATCGACAGACCAAAGAATTTTTTTGATTTCAAGATTGTCTTCTAATACCTTCCAATGCTTGATATTGTCTGAGATGGATGGCCTATATCTTATCTCAACCTCATATTTAATATTAGGCGACAGAGGGATCTTGAATAGACTAGCTGAGATAGCTAAGTAATTGAACAAAGTATTTTCCTCTCTAGGAATAAAAGAAATGTGGAAAGCCGAGAAGAAATTATCAATCAGGTCCCACACCTCATTTTTGTAACCCCTGAGCCGAGGATGCTTAGCCTGATAAGAATTTTTGACTTGCTAGATTATCAACTCAGCATCTCCGAACACTACTACCTCCTTAATTCCCATTTCTTTGGCAGACCTCATACCCAGAATAAGAGCTTCATATTCTACCACATTATTGGTAGCTTCAAATTCCAACTTGTATGACAGGGATATGGTTTCCTACCAAGTGGACACGAGAACCACTCCAGTGCCAGCGCCTTCACTAGAAGAAGCTCTGTCGAAGAAAATTTTCTAAACAGAGTTGGTTGGAGGAGGTATCTCATGATTAGATATGGGTTTATTTCTGATTTGAAAAGGGTTTTCAAGAGTCTCAGTGATCTGCAATAAACTAGACCCAAAATCAGTGTCAAGTGTAAAGATGGGGTGATTAGTGGGGTCTTCTTCGTAACTGACAATGTAGGCCAAATGAGCTTCTTTGTACAACCTCCTGTGTTCCTCTCCAAGGAATATAATGTTAGCATATGTGAGATCCATATGTAATGTTCCTCCAAGTTTTTTAATCCAAGATCTTGACAACAACATGATGAACTTGGGGGGAACATCACCTACTACAATGTCCATGACCACACTCTTCATTGGCTGCTGAAATAAAGAGACCACCAAGTCTTTGATGAATCCAAGTCATTGCACCCTCCTCAAATCAAAAGAGTATAAATTTTGATAAGCCTTTGTCACTTCCAGTCCCAATTCTTCCATGACTATTTTGGGCATAAGGTTGTGGGAATCTCCTAAATCCACGAGGCAATTATGCAACAATTTATCATGTATGTTCAGGGATGTGTAGAAGGGAGGGGATGAATCATCTTTGTCTTCTACCATGGGACCTAGGATGATTACTGGCTTTTCATCTTGAAGATTTACTGAGTCTGTAGAAGGTTGGGGGGATTCAGATTGTAGCAGCTTGGAGAGGGACCTTTTGAAATCTTCATTTTTAACAAGCTCTGAGAGGGGTACGAAAATTCTAATCTTTTGAATTTCATGATCAAAACTAAAGGAGGGAAAAGGATTAGGAGCTTCCCTTACCTCAAAGACAGTTTCTTTGGCTATTGGTGAAGTATTCTAAGTTTTATTTTATTTAGTATTGATGGTTACAAGCTTAGCAGGTTTTTCCACTGTGAGAGGCTGATCATGGCTATCAAAATTTCCTTCTTTCTTCTTTGACCTGAGATGATATTTTTTAAGAGTGTTGTTGGCATTTTTCCCTTTACCCAACTAATTTAATTGACTATTCATAAGGGATTCTTCATATATAGATTGAGTCAAATGGGGAAAAGGGAAGGTGTCTTCAATACAGTGAATTTTAGGGTCGAGCTCATCTATCTCCTCTCCTTCCTCATGAGCAACTAGGTTATTTTGGAGAGGGGTTTGAATCCTCTGATCATCTTTGTCTTTGCTCCTTTATTCCCTTGGAAAATCCTGTGGCACATTGTTGCTGGGCCTCCTGAAGCCTCTGTTATCAGTATTTTGGGGATTTTTGTACATGGGCTTCCCTTCTAACTCCCACCTTTCCATTCTAGCCGAAAGTGATTTTAGCACTTTAGTTACTTCATTCGTATGAAGGGGAAGGGGAGAGGAATTGTATGGGGAGGCTTTAGGTCTCTTCCTAGGTATGTCTCTATCAGCCTTATTCCCGAGTCAGTCAATAGCCAATATGTTAGATTCTACTTCCATGGTTGCATCCTGCATGTGAGCTAGAGTAGTTTCTCTCCTTTCCCTTAATAGAAGGCAAAAATCAGGATCAAAGTGCTAGCATAAGTTATTTTAGCAGAGGCTTCTAAGGGATTTATTTCAGTGGAGATCTTATTGTACATTTTATTGAATCTCTTGGAGAAGTCAGAGATAGACTCTCCTTCCTTTCTCTTCAAAGACCCAAACTCTGTCATGTAATACATTAAGTCTTTTTTGTCTCCCCACTATCTCAAAAAGGCATTATCCAAAGCCTCAATCCCATCAATAGATCCAAGAGGAAGGGCCCTAAACCACTTCCTAGCCTTTCCTTCAAGGATATGGATGAAAATTCTCATCCATACGTCTGCATGCATGATAACATGATCATCTGTAAAACTGTAAAAGGCTTCAAGGTGTTCTTTTGTAGCTATGTCCCCTTCGCCTGTAAACATGGGAAGCTGCTTAAGGTAGCCATCTGCTGGAAGGGCATTGAGAGGTTGAGGTAACACAAGGGGAGCATACCTAGCAGCTATTATAGCCTCCATTCTGGTCATGGGGGGATTTTCTCCTACCATAGGAATATTAGCTGGAGGAGAACTCAGAGGAGAAGGAGCTCAAATAGGGGATATTGGAAATGAGCTTCCAGGTGGAAGGAGAAACAATGGGGGATTCAGAGAGAAGGCTAAAGGGCTTGAGTGAGCAGATTCTTCTCTCTATGCAGTAGCAACAACAGTAACAAGAGGAGGAGTGGTAAATCTAGGAGTGGGGAAATATTTTGTGGTCCTGGGTCTACGCCAAGGTACAACTTCAGGGGAGAGGGGAGTGAAAAGGATTTCTCCCTCAAATCCCAGACCAGGAAGGGAAAACTCAGTAGGAACACTCCCAAAATTCAGGAAATGGGAAACTTCAAAAAAAGATCTGCTAGGAAGTTGAGAAGAAGAAAATGGAGTTCCTACAGAAGGAGATGGTAGATTACCTAGTTCGGTGGTGGAAGTTTCTCCTTCATAGGCCTTTCCTTTTCTGAAAATCACCTCTTGATCAAGTTCAGGTGTAGCTAGAGGCAACCGTGGATGGGACTGCACGTGTCTACCTCTGGAAGCCACAACTAAAATAGCAGGTTCACCATAGTGGAGTCATCAAAATGGAGTTTCCAGGTGCACAGTAGCAATCTTGTAAGGCTATGATGCCTAATGCACCTTCAGAATCAGAGGCTCAATGTCGTTCAATCCCAGGGAAAATTTTCAACTTCATCCCCGACAATGGCACCAGAAATGTTGGCATTAGAAGTCACTCCTGGATTGTGGTAGGAGTAAGCCTGAGGCCCATCAGTTTAAATGTCACGATTTGTTTATAAAGGGGGTGATCGAATGGAAGTAAACTCAGAACAACATCGCTAACTCAGAAAACTGGGTTGGAACAACAAGGACATGTGAGGTCTTGATTTAACTTAAGCTAGTAAATTTTGTGTAGTGGTGAGTAAGTAGAGGGAAAGAAAGGGGAAAAGTCTCAGATATGAGATCCTCTCAGACCGAAGAAACTTCAAAGTAAACCTCAAATGTTGCATAACTAATACAATCAAACATGCATCATATAGTTACAACAACACCCATCTGGATCATCCATACCTGGGCTTCCAGATTCAGAGGAACAAGGAAAGGAGGAGGTTGGCCGCCATTATAAAAGAAATCTCAAAATATCATTATATAACCAAAGAACCAGAGGCTTTGTTAAATATTTACAGTCGGGAGCTTAGCTCTACCATTGATGCCTACCGAAATACAAAAACTGAGTATATATACTTAGGGAAATTTGCCACCTTCACAGCAGGAAGGTAGATGGGACATTAATGTCCAAATTAGCGTGTGAAGGCCCCTCAATCAAACCCGGATGGAACTCCTTCGTCAGATGCCATCTTAACTCAGCATGGCTCTTGCAGAGGGACCTGCATACAAGGGTACCATGGGCTGATTACTCCAGGCCCTTTCCACACCCTCCATTTATGAGTTTAGCAAAGGTCTCAACCACTTGCTCAATATTCATTAACTACTTCTTCCATGGAGGGTGGTCAAGTCTGAAAACACAAAAAGAAACTCTTTGTTCTTTGAAGTCTCGATAGCCAAAATGTCAAAATGGCTCCCGGGTGCTTTTTCGCATTTCGCGTTTCGGGGTTTCGAAATGCAGTGGAAGGGAACAACCCTTTGTCCTTTGAAGTCTCGGTAGCTAAAATGTTGAAATGGCTCCTGGGTGATTTTACATTTCATGTTTCAGGTTTCAGGGATTCCTGATGCAGTGGAAGAGAGGCTCCCTTGTCTCTTGAACTCTCGGTAGCCGAAATGCCGAAACGAATTTTGGGCACTTTTCACATTTTGAGTTTCAGGGTTTCTTGATGCAATGGAGGAACTACTCCTTTGTTCCTTGAAGTCCCAGTAGCCAAAATGATGAAATGGCTCCCAGGTGCTTTTACATTTTTTGATTCAAGTTTCGGGGTTTCCCAACGCAGTGGAGGAGCGACTCTCTTGTCTCTTAAACTCCCGGTAGCAGAAATGTTGAAACAACTTTTGGGCACTTTTTGCATTTTGGGTTTCGGGGTTTTCTGATGCAGTGGAAGAGAACAAACCTTCATCCTTTGAAGTCCCGGTAGCTAAAATGTCGAAATGGATAATGTGAACTTTTCTCATTTCAGGTTTTGGGGATTCTCGATGCAGTGGAGGAGCGACTCCTTTGTCCCTTGAAGTCCCGGTAGCCAAAATATCGAAAGGCTCCTAGGTGGATTTTACATTTCACGTTTCTAGTTTCGGCAATTCCCGATGCAGTGGAGGAATGAACCTTTGTCTCTTGACATCCTGGTAGTCGAAATACCGAAAGGTTCTTGGGTGGATTTTACATTTCGCATTTTAGGTTTTGGTGATTCCCGATGTAGTGGAGGAATGACCCCTTTGTCTCTTGACATCCAGGTAGCCGAAATCGTGAAAGCGTTAATAGTTTCGCGACTTTGGTGATAAGAAATGAGCCCATGTGCTATACCTCGTGCAATTCCATGACTCAAGCCTACCTGATGACCGTCGATCTAATCCATCTGTGGATTCTCTCCATTGACATCAAAATGCCCACTCGCTTGATTTTAGACCCGAAATGGACCTTTTCTGTGTGCTCCTCTCGATACTCATGACTTGCAAGAATTGGCGCTAACACACTCCATTCTTGGTGCATGTAGGTGAGATATGGAGCCTGGTTTGTTCCTACACTTACTTAAGACAACATAGATATTGAAGCTTCTAAACTCAGAAAATCATAATTTCATATCTAACAATCATGAACATATACAAAGTTTTTGTCAACTAAATCTCACACTGCAAAAGCAGAGATGGAATCATATATTGTGATTAATATAAACTATTCATTCACACTCATCCAAAAATCAACAAATATCTATTCATAAATCTACGTTTTTCTCAAGAAAGATTAGTCACTCAGAATTATTTACAATACAAAATTATTCTACTCTTTCTCACACACAAACTATCTCAAATCCATACACAAACAAATACAAGGAAACTTGCCTTGGTTGGGGTGGTGGGCCCTTGTCGTATCAACAAGGTAGCTCTAGGAAATTACAGAACGCACACTTTAATCATATCCATTAAATTCAAAGGTTGAACTTCACATTACTTCAATTGATAGGTACACATCAATTCAAAACTCAGTTTATCATCATAACAGTATATTCAATTTCTCTCTCTCTCTCCTTGAGAATATACATACTTTCTTCTTAAAGAATATCATCCGTTACAACCAAAGTCTAAAGAGAATATCAAATGTTTGCAAATATATTACAATTGGTTATCAAATCATATCTCATGGATATATCTTCATCCTCATTACACAAAGTGAAAAAATGATGAAGTGTATCATAGTCTATCGTGGTATTCAAACGAACCAAAGATGATTCCATCCAACAAGTTTCTTGGAGCCATTGCCAATGTATTCATTCAAAACATCAATCTTGTAGAAGCAGATCCAGTACCGAACTAACACAGTAAAATATATTGGTGCCGGAATAGATGGAGTACCGAAATAGGCGAAGTATCGAACCAACATAGTTGCAATATTGTAGTACTGGAATAGGCGGAGTACCGAACAAGCCCTGAGGATGAGTAACAGATGAGATAAATCCTTTTCATGAAAGTTTCTTAAATTAATCAAAGTAATTAGAATCATAAAAAAAAATCCAATCATTTAATCCCAATTTAATTAAGAAATCAAACAAATTATTCTTTCAATGTGAGTTACCTCATTATGCACATTAGTAAGGCCACAAGGTATATTGGGGAAGAAATAGACAAATTGTGCATAGGTCAGAAGTAAAATTTACCAAGATAGAAGGTAAGATAAGGTAAGAGGGGTGTCAAAATGGAGACCCAACATCTATGTTTCATCCTCTGATTCTTACATGTCATCATCCTCCTTTCCCTCCATTGGTGATTGACTTATTTATTCCATCGATGATTGACAATTTCCTTTGCACTTTATTTCGTTCTACTTCATCAAATTTTCCAAACTCCGATCGAAAATTTTCTTCCATCGATGAATTATGAAAAGGTCACTTCTTCATAGGACTTTCTCGAACCTATCAACTTATAATTTTTTGACCAAAACTAGGATGAATCTAGGTCATCGATCTCAAAATAAAATGTAATCTCGGTCATCAATACACTAAAATTTTCCAAGCCTGTGGATGAATAGAGATCACTGATCACCAAATCGGAAGGGATTTGGATCGTTGATTCCAAAAGATCTCAAAAATTTGTGGAACTTTGAAAAATGCATTATCATTCAATGATTTCCTTCAATGAACTAACTTTGTAAGATTTCACTGAATCCCAATTGCTTCAATTTTTAAAAGGGTTACTTCATAAGATTTCACCAAACTCTGATTGCTCCATCAATGATCAACGATTTTCAAAAGGCTACTTCTGCATAATATTTGGTCGATCTTCGAAGCTTATACTTTTTTGAACAAATTCAAAATGAATCTAGTTTGTCAATCTTAAAATCAAAGTAATATCGATCGTTGATTCGTCATACTTCACCAATGTTGTCGATGAATATCGACCATTGATCACCAAATTGAACACAATATGAGTCATTGATTTCCCAAACTTCATCGGTGAACAATGATGTCCTTTGAAAAACTAACTTTGTAATATTTTTCCAAACTTTGATCACCCCAACGGTGATCGATGATTTTTCTTCATTGGTGAATTGTAAAAAATGTCCATACTTCGTAGAATTTCGTCAAACCCAGAAAACCTTAGTATCTAGAATGAATATGGGCCATCGATATCAAAATGAAATGATATCTCAGTCTTTGATTCATAAAAATCAATTTATGAATCTTTCCTTATACCATTGTGGAAATTGTCAGTCCATGTCACAGTTATGGTCCATGCCATCATCTGTATAGAATTTTTCAAAAAACACCCGAAAACCATTTAATTTTTGAAAATTTAATAAATTTTGTTGAAGTTTTCTTTGGTGAACTTAAGAATTTCAACCAATCCAAAATGGATCTCAGCCCTTGATTTCCAAGTCAAATGTGATATGAGCCATTGATTTTACTAACTCCTTAGTCATCATTAAAACACAAAAATTGACCTTCCAAGTCAAATTTAACTTTTGAGCGTGCAGTTTGATTCCCTTGATCATCTTCTCAACCATTATAAATGCAAATTTGACTTTAGTTTTCTTAGAAATTTAGGGTTTTCACTATGGTTTCACAAATTTCCCCAAATCCTTCATAGATCAAACTCTACAATAGAGAATTTACCAAATTTGCACTAGTCATTGGCCCATACTGGTCCAGTGTTGAACCAAAAGTTGTAATACCAAATTGTAAAGTACCCCTTACTAGAAAACATGAAATTATCTTTGATACCCGATTGTGATGTACCCATTACTAACAAACGTGAAATTATCTTTGATATTATATCGTACAATACCCATTACCAACAAAACCCAAAAATTTGTTGCTGATAGAAATAAAATTTACATCAAACAACATATTTATTTACTCATGCATATAATAGCATAATAAAAACCATGATTGCATGCATTCCCAACAAACATTACACCATTGGAATTAACATTTACACACCATAAATAACATAACTTATCTTTTAATGGCTAAAATGATTGGACACATATGAAGGATTGTAACATCCCCAATTTTAATCCCCACAAATTGTAATGTAATGGTATCAATGTGATTATTCTGGTGAGCTGAAATGTTGGGATGAACATCCCATATTGAATAATATGGCCAAGGGATTAAATATGTATCATGTGCATTGAGATTATTAATAAAAATGATAATCGTTTGTTGCAATACGAGAGGGATGATAACAATGGACTGATATGATTCCACAAGAAAGGTCCAATCGAGTTCACTTGAAGCAATGATAAATGAATGGTACAGCCTGAGGGACTGTGAGAAGAGAAGGGGTTGTGCAGGTTGTGGGAGAAAAGATTTGGTGGATTGGAACCGTTGTTGGAGTGGAACCTGGGTTTTGGGTTGTTGAATGTGGAGATTATACAACCAAGAGGGATGGATCTACTTGTGGACTCATATCCGCATCTTGGGAGTGGCTTCTTTTTGAGATAAAATGAACACCAATCCTACGGCTACGAGGAATGTATTTCATACATAGCTAGTTGGTCAAATTTATAAATAGATAAGTTCTCTATTATTTTTATTATGATTATTCCTATTTGTATATGTTAATTTGAATGATGTGGTTTTTGTTGGATTTTCTTGCAATCATGGTTTTTATTATGTTTTATGTTGCATGAGTAAATCAACATGTTGTTTTTTTGTAATTTTATGGGCTTGTTTCCTCAGTTTATTTTATATGTAAAAGGTGTTTTGATTTTGATTTTAGTAGGTGATTACATTATCATATAGTATCATAGATAAAGGTTCAAAATAGAGCGTGTATGGGCCAACACCTATGCAAATTTGGTATAAATTCACTATTGTAGCTTTTCAATGCGATAGATTTGGGGAAAATGGTGAAAATAGAGTGAAATCCCCAAAATTGTGTGTAGATTTGAGGTCAAATTTCCTCAAAATAGTTGAAGAGGGGATTAATGGTATTAATCCATAGGTTGTATAGTTAAAAATAAATCCTCCATAATCAATTTTTTTCATGGCGGCTATGAATTTTAAGTGAAGAGATGGCCTAGATTAATTTAACCTCAAGAACCAATGGTCAAGATCCATATGTGAAGTCCAAAAAGGGATTTCTCGATGGGATTTCATAAATCAAGTTTCCAAAAATCCTAAGGTGGGGAATGAGGTTAAGTTCGAAGGGAGGGACCTAAAATAATGAGATCCATTGATCAGAATCACTCTCGGTTTCCATATCTTCTGGAGAAATTGTTTTAAAAAAGACTCATCTCATAATTCTAGGGGTAATTTTGTGTTTCGAAGAAGTTCATCCAACCAAGTTGAAGGTTGAGTAGGTGTAATTTCCATGAATATATGGGTCGCCATATGTGGTTTATGTTACTCATTAAATCCTTCAAAAAAGTGTCTTTGGAAGTATCCATTCAAATTGTCTAGTGATGGTGTTGTGTTTCTGAAGGAGATTGTCCAATCGGGATCATTGTCATGCAAATTGGGAACCCGTGATGATCAAATCCATTGGTTGACATGATTTTTGACCGTCCGATCTATCACATGAGAATGATCTCTCAAAATGGATGAGTTTAGAAGAGAATTCCACATTGTATTTCCATGTCAATATGCCATGTTGGGGGACACATCAAAAAGGGAAGGAAAATCAAAGAGTGCCATGCAGAATTCAGGTACATGTTTTCAGAAAGGATTGTTTCCAATTGTAAATGTGTTGAGCCTTCATATAATAGATATATATAAAACATAATACACACATTTTCAAAGAGAATTTGAGAAATAAGAAGAAGGAGAGAAATAATGGAGGAATTCTCATTAATTGTTATGAATAATGAATAATTTACACATGATATACTATGTATAAATCAATGAGTGAGCACTGGAGGAGAAAAAATGCACCATGGTGGCGTAGAGTGATTTGTACACACACCAGGAATTACGAGAGTGAACTGACACCTAGTCTAGTCTTTCAGGCAATTACAGGAGTGAACTGCCACCTAGTTGAGTTAACTAGTCAACTAGTCTTCAGTTAACTAACTGAACAAAGAGTAGTGAGGAGTTAACTCAGGGAATCAAGGGTAATGTGTTAGTATGGTGATGATCCCAAGGCAAGTGTACATTATCTGGTGATGATCCCAATGTTGCATGGTGACAAAACCATTGCAACATTTAGACTCAATTCAACTAGTCAAACTGAAGTGTCAACTAAAAGAGAATATTCTCTAGGTGGAATATTCTCCCATAAAATATAGGAGACTAGATAATGACTAATCATGAATAATAAACAAGGAAAAACCTTAGTAAAAACAAATCCTAGGTGTGTGTGAAGTAACTCTAACACCCCCCCTTAATATCACTATGGTGAGAATAAAGAATGGGTCCCGACAACGAGGCCATGTTATGTACCCAAATACAAAAGATACACTGAAATAAAGTGAGGAAAGAGGGAAAACCTCATGGGAAAAATCCCCCCTCAAGGTACAATGTATGTAAAAATAATAACTACATTTGCTAGGAAACTGTTTCCTTCACTCCAAGATGACTTCACAGAGAATGGAACTTCTGGTCAGTGAAGGTCTTGGTGAATATGTCTACAGTCTTTTCTGCTAAAGAAAAAAATTGTAGGTTGATGATCCCATCATGTACTAAGTCTTAGATGTAGTGCATGTGGATATCAATGTGCTTTGTCCGTTGCCTATGAATTGGATCTCTGCAAAAATTCATAGCTCTCTAGTTGTCACACCAATTGATGATCGACTGATGAAATTGGATGCCCAACTCGGTGAGAAAATGTTGTAGCCACATAGCCTGAATGGTTATGTTAACTACCCCTCTATACTCTGCCTCGGATGAAGATAGAGAAATGGTAGCTTGCTTCTTGCTCGACCAACAAATAGGCCCGGAATAAATACTGAGTGAGTAACCAAATGTGGACTTGCAATCAGTGTTATCACCAACCCAATCAGAATCAGTAAACCCAATGAGATATAATGTAGAGTCTGATGTATAATGAATCCCAAAGATGGTGGTGCCCTGTACATATCGAAGGATACGCTTTGCAACCTTCCAATGTAGCTCATGTGGCTCCTGCATGAACCTGCAAACTGTGCCAATTGCATAGGAGAGATCTGGTCTGGAGTGTGTGAGATACAAAAATAACCCCACTAGATGTATGTATAGTGTATTTTCAACAACTAGAGTCTCCTCGACATCCTCAAGTTTGATTTCTGATAGGAAAGGAGTTGGAGGAGACTTGCAGTCTGTCATGTGAAATCTCTCAAGGATATTTTGTGCATACTTGGCCTAAGACAATTTGATTCCTGATGCATCCTAACTGATCCTGATTCCAAGGAAGAATTGTAGTGGACCCATGTCTGTCATCAAAAACCCTTCATGTAGAATCCTCTTGACTGCAGCAATCCCTGAAGTCAAGCAACCGGTGATCAAAAAATCATCAACTTATAGAACTAAGAGTAGAATTGAATCAACCATCCCAAGAATGTAGACATTTGGGTCTGATTTACAATGTATAAAGTTATATGATAGTAGGTAGGAGTCCATATTGGCATACCATGCCCTCAGAGACTGCTTGAGGTCATAAAGGGACATCTTCAGTCGACAGACCAAATATGAGTCCTTCATAAATCCCTGGGGTTGCTCCATGTAGATCTCCTCAAAGAGATCACTGTGAATAAATGCATTCTTCACATCCATCTAATGGACTTCCCATCCTTTGGATTCCACAATGGAAAGTTCCAATTGTATGGAATCCATCTTCTCACTGGAGCAAAGGTCTCATCATAGTCAATACCATGAACTTGTTGAAATCCTTTGGAAGCAAGCTTGGATTTGTATCTACTAATATGTAGATTCATTTTGTTCTTGGTCCTGTAGACCCATATTCATCTAACAAGTTTCCTCCTAGAAGGAAGGGGAACCAGATCCCAAGTTTGGTTCTCGAAGAGGGAGTTGTACTCCTCCTACATGGAGGATTTCCAGAAGGGATTTCCAGTAGCCTCGCCATAAGATTGTGGATCTGAAGACTGAACCAAGAAAATATGTATGGAGGGCAATAGTTCAGTAGTAGTGAGTGCAAAAGGAGGTTCCTTGAAATCATATCGAGCCCTCCTAGTATTAGATGATCACCAACGAGATCCCATGCATCCTGAAGAGTAGTATGTGCCCACTTGGGCCTCTGCTCTGGCTCTACAACTACATCTGGATGCTTTGACTCTACATCTAACTGTACTGAGTCTAAACCTGAATCATTTGATTCCTCTGAATTAGAACTCTCGTCTAAAGAAGAGTTAGCATGTGCATTCTCATCATCTTGGACGAGTGGAAGAATGAAGGTGTATGCATGCAGTTGTTGAGGTACATGCGAGACACTTTCCTCGAATTGGACACTATGCTCAATGATGAGTCGGTCCAAGGAAAGATCAATAAGATTATATCCCTTCACACCATTAGTGTATATAAAAAAAATACACTCAACAATCTATGGATCAAGTGCCTTCCTCTTTTCAGAGGGAATCTGGGCCCATGCACGTGAACCGAAAATGCGAAAGTGGGTCACTTCCAATTTGAGGCCGCTCCAAGCCTCGTAGGGGGTCTTATCCTTGAAATATCTATGGGGAAATATGTTTTGGATGTATGTTTCACAATTAACTGCTTCGGACCATAGTTTCCTTGGTAGTGACTTTGCATCCAGCATGTAAGATGCCATCTCCTTTAGAGATCTATAATTTCGCTCAACAATTCCATTTTGTTGTGAAGTATAGGGAACTGTGTGATGCAATTGAATCCATGCCTCATGGAAAATATTATGGATCTCATGATTTACATAATCTCCCTTGTTATCAGTTCATAGGACTTTGATCTTATTTCCGGATTCTGTCTCAACCAGGGCTTTGAAATTTTTTAGGTTTTGAAAGACCTCGTATTTTTTCCTGAGAAAGTAGATCCATGTAAAATGTGAGAAACCATAGAAAAAAATGAGAACAAACCTCGTTTTTTTTATGTATGGATGTGGAAATGGACCCATAATGTCATTGTGGATCAGATCTAAAGGTGTAGAATCTTGTTGAGACTTTCCTTTGTCGAATTTCTCTTGAGGGTGTTTTCTGAGAAAACATCCCTCACATACTCCCTTGGAGAAATGGATGTCTAGTAGACCATCAACCAATATTTTCTTGCTAAGTTGTTGCATGTATATGAAATTCAAATGTACAAATCTTTTGTGCCATATCCTACTACTTTCATCAACATGAGTAAGCAATAAAGCAGAATCAGGTTCAATGAATTCAAAAAAAGTATACAATCTAGACCGATGATTTACCTCACCAGTAGCAACCCTAGAGTCGGTTTTCATGTTGTATATGTCCATGGAATTTGGTGTGAATATAAATTTATTTCTAGTGCCAGAATTCATCATCTAATACACAGAGAGAAGGATGATAGAAATTTTGGGAACGTGCAACACATTCTTAAAGATTTCATCAGTGAGTTCAATCCTTCCTTTTCCAGTGACTTCGACAAAAGAGGTGTACCCCATCAGAATTGGAGGACCTTTTCATGCATCCAAAGAAGAATATAATTATTTTGAGGAATCCATGTGATGTGATGCTCCTAAATCTATGATCCAAGCATCGGGAGAGGAGTTGATGGAAATCAAGGCATGGCTATAATTGCCTTTCTTGGGATTCAAATCTTCTGGCTTCTTCTTCTTGGCACCCTCAGGGATGCGATATCCAAGGTTGTTTTTCTAAATTATTTGAGTCATTAGATCTATTTTATTTTGCATACATGCAAATTATGGATGGAATCCTTTGTGATAGTACAAGCATTTATCCCCTTTTCTTCCCTTTTCCCCTTTGGATCTGGTGGCATCGGTGAAGGGTTTTTTGTACCCTACCTTCTACGGATGTGCATGGGATTTTTGTTTGTATTTATATTTAGATTTATTATATTTGTGTCTTATATATTGCACAATGAGTGCATTCTGCCTTGGGCCTTTTATTGTTCCCATGTTGATGATCTTGTTTTTCTCTTGTGTCAAGGATTCGATAAAATCCTCAAGAGAAGGCATCTTCCAGGTGGCTCTAGAGGTGAATCTGACAGAATGGAATGTGGATATGAATGAATATAATTCATGACCAAGCTTGTAGATAATGGTGAGAACCATTTGTTTCTCCTCCTTCGATTTATCAACCCCACAAGATTTGAGTTGCGATAGCAAATGCTTGAATTTTGTAAAGAAATCTTGTATATTATCAAATATTTTTGGATCCAATGTGAGAAGATCCACCTCCAAAATATGTCCCCTCATCTCATCCTATTCTCCAAATATCCCTTCCAAGGTGTTACAGGATTCATTGGGAATCTTACAGGAATATATGTGAAAAAAGAGATCGAGAGAAATAAGACTGCAAATTGTTCCAAGTGCCTCATCCGTGCGATTTAAATGCTTGGATTTTTATATGGTTGATGTTAGTTTTGTATATGTATTCAAGGTTAACCTATACAAACCTATATTTCATAGATGTATGGCAATTTTATCCTCCCCTGCAAAATAGTTGTAAGGTGTAAGAACGAATTCTTTTTGGAAATCCATCTTTCCGCTGTCTTCAATCGTTTGTACCTGCAAAACCAATTTCGTGTAGATTTTTCTTAGAAATCCATTGGCTATGATACCATGTAAATGTGTTGAACCTACAAAAAATATATCTATCTAAATGATAATACACACATTTGCAGAGATAATTTGAGAAAGAATAAGAAGGATAGAAAGAATGGAAGAATTCTCATTAGCCGTTATGAATAATGAATAATTTACACATGATATACTCCATATAACTCAAAGAGTGTGCATGGGAGGAGAACCAATGTGCCATAGTGGTGGTATAGAGTGATATGGACACAAGCCATCAATTAAGGGAGTGAACTTCCACCTATTCTAGTATCTCAGGAAGTTACAGGAGTGAACTTCCACCTAGTTGAGTTAACTAGTCAACTAGTCTTCAGTTAACTGACTAAACAAAGAGTAGTGAGGAGTTAACTCAGGGAATCAAGGGTAATGCGCCAGTCTGGTGATGATACAAAGGAAATTTCACATTAGCTGGTGATGATCCCAATGTTTTATGGTGAAAAAACCAATGTAGCATCTAAACTCAACTCAACTAGTCAAACTTAAGTGTCAACTAAAAGAGAATATTCTCCAGGTGGAATATTCTCCCCTAGAATTTAGGAGACTAGATAATGACTAATTATGACTAATAAACAATGAAAAACCTTAGGAAAAAGAAATATTAGTTGTGTGTGAAGTAACTCCAACACCAATGGTTTTCGAAAGGGATTGTTTCCGATGGTTTTTGGAAAGGATTGTTTCTGATGGTTTTTGGAAAGGATTGTTTCCAATGGCTTTGGAAAGGATGTTCCTGATGGATGTGTACGATAGAGTGGGTTTGATATGTTAAAAATTCAGAATTTGAGAGAAAGGAAAGTTTCCATTCTGATGGAGGAATTCCAGTGGAAAAGGGATAATAGTGTTTGGACTTCGGGTTTTGAAAAGATCTATGAGCATTGGGAAAGTTATTATTTCTAATGGGAAAATCCCACAAAGTTGATCCCAACAAGATTGTGAAAGGTATGGATAAGGTTCGATGGAGGAGATCGAAGGGTGATGACATATATGAATCAAGGGATGACATGTGAACTCAACATACACATGCCATGCCATTTCATCCTAATTTCCCATGGTCATGAACAAGACTATTTGATGATATGTTAAGTGGTAAATCGGTCATTTTTTGCTAAAAGTTTTAGTTTTTGAAGGTCACCAACTTACAGAGGCATTTTGAGGGCATAAACAACAATTTTATGTGTTCAAAATCATGAGAAATGTATGAAATAACTTAGTGATATATTTCCAATGAGATATTCTAGGCACAAATCAGAGCTTGTATGAGAAATTTATAGCTAAAACAATACAAGGTATAATTCCAGTACCTGTTTACTTACAGGGGGCATAACGCCTTTCTCATAAGTTAGTTTGGGGCACATGAATAATATATAGAATTTCCATGGACCATATAAGACAACCATGGAACCATATTTTGAATATGG
This sequence comes from Picea glauca, assembly GCA_000966675.3. Classification (NCBI taxonomy): domain Eukaryota; kingdom Viridiplantae; phylum Streptophyta; class Pinopsida; order Pinales; family Pinaceae; genus Picea; species Picea glauca. Next base: position 753,633 of record JZKD02S2312907.1, read on the forward strand.
GTACCTCAATTTGTACAAGATGGAATATAAGGCACCTGTAGCTTAGAGGGATAAAAATGAGAAAAAGTATAAACTTGTGCATGCCATAACTATCAACTCAGAGCCCAATTTTTATTTTTATTTTTATGGATAGTTTAAAAAGTAGGCATAAACATACCCATTCAAGATTCTAGCAAAATTGAAAAGGAGTTGGTGTAGGGATGCTTAAATAGGGCTAAAATTTCTAAGTCTGGTGAAAGTGAAAAAACACAAAGTTGTCAATTCCATATTTATATAGCATTTCACTGGAGAAACGGATTCCAAATATGAAAGTTTCTATGTGTTCAAATCATAAATTCTATATTTTCTTGATACATTTTTTTTTCTTTTTCCTAACATAATTTCTTCTACATGTGATAGAAGTTGGCCTCTAAAAATTATTTGAACCAGTGAAACAAGTGCAAAAATGGATCAAACTGTTGTTTTCATAAACCCATAACTTTGAGCTCATAAATCTATTTGAAGAATGAGTAAAACCATTGGAAAGGTAATCCATTGGATAACATGATATAATGTTTTATTTCTCTAATTAATCATCTAGTTGTTTCATAAATTTGCAGGAAACGTAGAGTTGGGTTCCATGAGCCATGCAACTATTTAAGGAGGAAGTTTTCGTTAATTTTGGAGAAACATTCCTAGATGATAGAGGTGCATGCCATAGGTGATTTATGGGTAAATAAGAGTGTTTATTCTCATGATATTTCCTATGCATAGGTATTAAGAAACATTTTTAAATACAACAACATGATAATGGGAAAAGGAGCGTTGAACTTAATAACGAGGAATTGCCAATAAGAAGAGAAGCAATCAAGCAACGAGTGTTAATGTGTGAAGGGATTGCTATCAAGAGGATAATATTACATAAATTCCTATTGTGTGGTTCTGTTCCATAGTAATCCCAGGGTCCATTGAACAATGAACCAGGTTAAATCTTGTAGAGTTCGATGTGGCATTAAAGATATGTAGAGGGAAGTGAAAGGATACAAAATGGGTAATAAAGGATGGCAAAGGACTCAAAACAATTAGAGAAATATTAGTATTTGACTACTATAGAGTTTTAATGGCTTGCAATGGAATATAAAATAGGGTTATTGCATGAAACATGAATCCAACAAGTGAAAAATGTCATTTTCATGCACAGGGAATTAAGGGGGACTCCATAAAATTGAGGGTAGAATGTGGTGAAGGAAGAAAGGTTTGTTGCAAGAGAAGAGAAATGATCTCAAGAGGTAAGGTGTGACTCATGGATTGGGTGATTCATCTCTATGTAAAATCATAGGAACTAAATAAAAAGGAATTGTTAGCTATGACTTAGCTACTTGTATCTAAAAGTATTTAGAAAAAGAAAGTTACCTCTATTATCAGAGTGCGCGGTGGAAGTAGGGTATAGGTGAGAATGGAGGATTGTGACTTTTCATGTGGAGCAGAGTGTTCCTGAGTGGAAAAGTATTTCTTCATAGTGAATCACTCAATGAAGTGAAGATAAGTATTTAAAATTGAGAAAATCCATGGATAGAAAAATATATTGGAAAATATGAAATAAAAGAAACATTTTAGTATGTTGAAATGTCAATCAATGAGGTTGATTTCAAGACTAGTTTGGTCAAAGGAATGGAGAATGGTTAATTAGTTTACAGTGTTGATATTCAATTGGAATAATTCATTTTTCATCACTTTTAATGTGGAAATTTTTAGGCAGAACAACGTTGGTACACTATTTACCACATAAAGGAAACAACTACCAATAAGACATATTGGTTGGAAAAGCAAGATGCCCAAGTTGGACTTAGCTAGAAAGGGTTTAGATAAAGAAATAGTGGTGCACATATGAGTATAATGGTAGTGCATAAGGTAGTGAGGATCTACAAGAATTCAAGGACAACCATCTATAAGGACAAAATAAAAATAAAAAGTTGAAATAAATGGATTTGAAAGAACACTAGAAATGATGTAGAATGCATATAGGGAAGCTAGAATGCACATGCATGAAGTAGGAATGATGGATTAAATTCTTTGTGAATATTGATGTGAATTAGTTCATATAAACATGCATGGACATGCATATGGAATGATTGTAAACTAAGAGAAGTTTCCTTGTGTGTGTGTGT
>JZKD02S2312907.1:756066-767603 GCA_000966675.3 Picea glauca
TGTGTGTGTGTGTGTGTGAAAATATGATAATTGGGTATGACTAATGATGGATTGTGTATCCAAGGAAAATTTGTATATCATGTATGAGAAAGATGTTGATGATGTTGTTGATGGATATGAGGATATATGTATGAAAAAAATGAGGATGGTAATATGTTAATCAAGGAAGCATGTGATTCTAAAAAATACCAGCTAATCAGGTAGCATCAAGTAATTTGATAAAAATCAATGTAGGTATGCATTTGATTGCTTATGATGCATAATTGTTGAAAGGAAATTGAGGTAAGAATTCCCATGGTTAAATTTAATATTTGAAATTGATGTAAAGGTAGAGGTCCTCAAGTGTACACATGTTGTGTATTGCTTGAATGCTCATTTATGAGAAATTTAATTGCATACCATGATATTTTGGTTATGATATCATAACCAAGTCAAGTTAGGAGACATACTTCTGCTGTAGCAATGAATGACAATAGATATGACCATGTGTGAGGCCATATGGAGGTTGCAGATGGAAATGATATAACACCATGCAAGTGCATAATATTCTTCCCTTGTATAAATGATGTTTGGAATGTAACCTCTTTGCCAACATGGGAGAGCACTAAGGGAATTATATTCCTAGTGTTGTGTATGGGTTGAATAGGAAGGTATCCAAATGATAGAGAAAATAATTGGGGAATATTTTGGATGATGTGTTGATGTGTCGGGTATACCTTCCAACTCACCATGGTCAAATACATGAAATATATATATGGTATTCTGGAGTCAATGCAAGGATTCATTATGTAGATGTGGTCATGGGTATTGGCACATTAGTTTAATTTATATTTGTAAAGTTTGATTGCATTATGAAAAATTTGGTGTGTTGATAATGCATGTGTAGTGAATGATAGATTCATTCCAAATAATATGATTAATAGTTGAATTCCATTTTTAATATGAATAACGGATGGAAATGATTGAATTTTTGGTAAGATACATTTATGAAATCACCTCTTGAGTTATTATAAATGTGCAATGAAAAGAGAATGTGCATGAATGCTAACAATTGTTTGGCTGCATGAAAGTTGAGAAAATTGCAGGTAGAGTGATCTTGGGTATGGAAATAGTGTAATACCATAAGGAATATTAATACCTACATCTACAAGAGACAAACAATTATGAGTAGAAATATCATGCTTGGTAAATTTTGTTTTCTATATAAAGAGATTTGGAAATTAATAACTGAAAATTGCTATGATGATGTCTCATATTAACTGTATTTTTGTGATACATATGAGATAATGATTATTAAAGTTGAGAATCTTGGGAAAAAGGCTATTGTTAGGACATGGGAGCCCTATTATTTTCATAGGTTATAGATTGTCAGTGGGGATATAGCAGTAAGTTGGTGCTCTCCTTGCATGTGAAATCCTTAGAAAGATGGATCATCTGAGGGACTACGCAATAGAGAAGGGGGTGCTTAATCCTGGAGGGTGAGTATATAAAGAAAGAGGAAACTTAATAATGAATATGTCATGGTGGTTGGGATCATATGGGTGTGTCATAGAAGAACATTTATTTGAATTATTTCTCATGGAAGCTTTGTGAAGCACAAGATAGCTATATAGATGAGTATTGGTTTATGACTGCAAACTTATTTTGAATAAATTATTATATTTTGGAGTTGAAAAAGAATATGAATAAGATAATTGTTATGTGATAATGGATATAATGGGTGTAGTTTCTTAATGGATACTATATGAACAATTGAATAATTATGACATGAACCAAGCATATTTTTTGGGACAACACGAAGAAGCATGTTGTTAGGCTTGTAAAAGAAGAAAGTTGTCAAGTTTGTAGAAGAAAAAAGTTGTTAATCTTGCAAAAGAACCAAGTTGTCAAGCCTTAAGAGTGAAGTCCTATGTGAGTTTCACTAGAGAAACAAGCTTGCTATTATTAATTCCTAGCAGTTTTCATAGCAACGAGTTCCCTTGAGTTCTTAGAAATGATATTCCTGGTTACCAGTGCCAGAGGGACCTTAATAAACAAATGCTACATCCCAATGGATTGAAAGTGGTAAAGCGGGTACATTCCTTGGGTTGGGAAGGTCAATAGGATGAGATATGGAGGAATTGAGACAGTAGTAGGAAAAACCAGTGGGTTTAGAGGAACAAGATATTGTTGGTTGGAATTGTTGCTAGAATTATAAATTATAAAAAAATATATGTATATGTGTTTTGAGCCGGTGAATTAATATACATAACTTCTTGTTTATATATTTGTGAAAGAAAACTAGAGGGGGGCTTGCAGTTCATGAGGGTCTATGATTCTAGCACGGATCTTATGGATTCAGTTGCATAGGTCCATGAGTGACGGCCATAGGCCCAATTTCCCTCCTCTAGTTTTTGGTGAGGTTTCTCATCCCATGAGTTTTCCTAGCCGATTTTCTCTCATCCATGATGTCATAGCTATGTGTAGCTGCTATAGTGGGAAAACCCCCTATGGACTACACTAGGGTTCAACGTGCAGGTAGAGCTAACCCTCTAAAGTATCCTACTCTTTATACTGCCCCGACAACACCCTACATTCATGCATAAAACACACAGATAAAAGGATATAGTAACTTTACCTTAAAATCTACATCCGGTGTCGATCATTTTGTGTTCAGTTGTTCCTCAACTGCAAATATCCTCCCAAGTCCAACATGAATTCATTAATAGAGAAACAAAGAACTATGAAAAAGCATATTATATATGAATTAGTAGGTTAGATGTCATGATAAAATGCAAATCCAAACATAAATACTGAACACATCATGTGGCAGGACAAAAAAAAGTACTTCTTTTTATTAATCTCACAAAGTCACTCACAAAATGAGATCGATGACTACTCCTTGAACCTAGTTCAGGATCCTCTTAACCAAGCTACGACTACTTCCATGCATTCTTATCCTCTCACAATTCTCTCTAGGGAAATGGCATAAGATTATGAATGAGGAAAAAGGCAAGAATAGGGAATTCTGGCTCAAAACTCACAATGTGGCTGCAAATTCTTGGGGCAAGGGAAAAAAGTGAAATGGGCAGATTTTCACTATTCTTATGATTATCTCTTGAATGATACCCGAACACCTCCTTTTATATGACAAACAGATGTTTATTCAGTTGGGTGACATGCTATAGGCAGTGGGACCATTGGGAAACTACCCAATATCTTGTAATCTCAACGAATTCCTTGCAACGTTTTAATTTTGCAACTTTTGTGGGTATACACAGGTTGTAATGGTGCAACTAGCATATGCACGTGAGCAGTAATGATGCAGCTAGCGTACATACGCAAGAATCAATGGTACAGGGAACGTACATCTTCAAAACTATGATTTTTAAGAAGAGTTGTTCAGTAATGGCTTGGAAAAAATAGTAGGTAAGATGGCCTGATGCCAGGTATGCATCTATGGTTCAATTTAGGGTTATAACAGTAGCTATCAATATTGAGGGTGTCAACTGGAAAAATATTGAGCAAAGTAATTCTAAGAAGAAAATGGATCTGAATGAAGGAACTGAAGTAGACTATGAAATCATCCCATCACATGAAAGGGATTTTTACACATTGGAGGAGTTTCTAGAAAGGAAAAATTGGTTTGAATTCTCCCTCTACTCACATCCTGAGGTGATAGATGGAACTGCCAAGGTTCTTATCACACATGAAATACCCCTAGGCTGAACCCCAATTGTAAATGTGAATGTAAATATGTTTTATAAGCTGGTGAGACAGGTTATTATAAGCTAGAAGACTTATGTTATTATTAGGCCAGAGAGCCTAGATGATAAAGGCTAGTGAGCCTATTATTTTATATGTAAACACTCATATCATTAATTAAATACATCGTTTCATGTAGACAAACCATGATAAAAGAGTATGGGGGACTAAAATCCACTAGGAAAGGAAAATTGGGGGGATAAGAGCATAGAAAGGGGAATAATCTAGAGGGCTTATTCCCAAAGGAATATTATAATATATTCCTAAATACTAAGGTATGGATGATTATTTTATCCTAAGTTTTAAGGATGGGGACAAGTGGGCCAAAGTGACACTCAACTTGACAAGTGTCCAATTTGGGACATACATACAAAGATCTTGGGATTAGTGCATGATCCATTCATTCTTCCATTCCATTCAGTCATTCTATCCATCATTAGAACCTCTCCATGCATCACACACACCTTCAATAGTAACTTGTACTTCCTGTTATGATCAAATCCATGTACATTACATGGGGGAGCATTGTACCTAACCCGAGCCAATACTGCATTTTACTTGAAGGTCGTTGCTTCCATCACCTACATCTTACTTGAACGAAGTTGTTACCATCACTTGCATGCTACCCTAAATGTTGTTGCTAACATTACCTGTACTTGGTTGACTTAAGCATTGGACTGAAGAAGTAGGTTGTTAGGCCCTTGGAATTGAAGAGGCGGGTTGTTAGGCCTGTGGATTGAAGAGGTGGGTTGTTAGGCCCATGGATTGAAGAGGTGGGTTTTCAGGCCGATGAGAAAATATCTCCAGGTGAGAGAATGGTTGGGAATTGATTTCCTGAGAGAGCCCAACTGCAACTACAGTGCTCTAAGACTTCCTGTTTGGCATGTTGCTGAAGTCCTAGAAGGGAAGTGGCGCAGTCAAAGGACTATTGAGCAGAGAATGGGCACACTTCCTAGGGTGGGATAGGCATGTGGGGAATGATGGACTGCAGGTTGTTAGTTTGAGTTGGCACCTAATGTTATCAGAAAAATCGGTAGGTGTGAACACTAACAGATCTCCCTATATCCACCTAGATCTAGAACAAAATAGGACAGGACACGATTCTTTCCCTAAGTTGTGGTCATTGAATCTACTAATAAGAAGGAATGAGTGGAATACCTTTATGTCGCTTCCATAGGTCTCTATTGTTCCCACTTCGGTCCGATGCTCTTGTGAAGTTAGGTCCAAGAAAACACAAACCAACCAAACTGAATATAACAAAGTATATTCAATGTCAACCTATTCATATGATCAAGGAGTTATGCTATAAAATAAGAGTGATTTTATGGGAAAGGGACATGTCGTTGTATTATATTAAATAAAAGTAGAAGATACAACCTAATTGCCTTGATGTTGCAGGCTTCCTTTCAATGACCCTTGGTTACAACACACACATTTTCTCTGCACTTTCATGAAGAAGATCCAATACCTCTCGATAGACCAAATAGAGTCTTCAAGATTCTGTTCAAGTAGGGTTCTTCGCACAATTCTTTCACCAATTATTCATTAAATCTTGCTTAACCTTTTCCATGAGAAACCTTTCAATATATAAGAGAAGGAGGGATGGTTACATGGATGAGGATGATCCCACCAAATATGAGAAGTCAGTAGGATGCCAACCATGCAAATTCCAACTCATTTTCTAGAAGATCCCCTTCTAGAACCTTCGTGACCTCTTCTCCTTTCCAAGCTTAAAAACAGGTTCGCAAACTATCTATGGAGCAGATTGCGAATAGTTCGCACCCTAAGTGTGGGTGTCCTGTGAGAATGAGGGACTTTTGCACACTGTAACATAGGCATCCTCATCTTAAAAATGTGGTTTTTGGAAGAAGACAACAATCACTTTTCTCAAGCAAGAAGTCCTTGTGGGAGACTAAATACAACACTATAGAGACATCACCAGCGTGACCAAAATAATGTGTAACAAAATTCCCCCCCAAAGGATGAGGCTGGAATCTGTGACAACTGAAATACTTTATAAACTGTGTGTGTGTGTTAGAAACCAGGAGTGCACCTAATCAAAAACCTGTAAGCAACCAAGAATATACAGAATATAATACCAGTTCTGAGGTAGTCATTCCTATGCTCAGATCACAAATGAATGGAATCATAAACATAAGTCATGGCCACCAATAATACATCGTGGATCCATGCCATCAAAATGCTACATAGCCACCAGGAATACACTGTGGATCTATGTGAGAAGACTTGAATTAAGACGACATAGCCACGTGACATACAAAGTGGATCTATGTGTCGACACAAATCATACATACTCCATAGCAGTCTGGATCAAAAAGATGAGACCCAGGGTATTCAATCCTATCACCTAAAAGTATGAAATTAGCCATGCGATTACATGTGCTGAAGTCAAACATGGTAGAAACCACTTGATTACCGGTCATTGATGAAAATTGTTAACAAGTACGAGGGAAATCACCATTGATGTCAATGACTCCTAAGGTACCGAAGTGCAATCTGAACAAATGCAAATGAATGAGATAAAGTCGAGAACTCGGAAAAATCTCTAAATTAGGGATCAATGATGTGAAACCTCTGTCAAAAGCAAAGAGACCTACCATTAAGGCATGCAAGTTCCAAGGTACTAAATGATTTCTAGGTCTCATTTTCGGATAATGAGTTGGAGTCGACAGAACAAGACTTGTCACAGGAGGGCCTTCATGTATCCCCCATAAATGAAATGAAATAAGTAACATATTTTGAGGATGATACAAAGTATGAATACGAGTCGAAATAGAAACAGGGAAGGTCGACATAGTAAGAATGAACAACTACATATGGCCGACTCAATAGAGGGCTCGTGTAAACTTCTCTTGAACATATGAATGACACAACCAAGGACTTGGCAGCACTGAATCAAAGACGACCCAAGATATGACCTTGTAGCAAGTCAAACGAGAGACAAATTGATTTCCCAACCCAGATTCAAATGACGAATAGGGGGTGTCATGTTCAAGAGCGACACTTACTTCCATTAATATGCATACGAAAACAAATCCCTTTCCCAAAATTTCCCCCACCATTTCTGGCGAGTACCTTTTTATTTTTACGCAAGCTTGAGGAGGATAACATATGCTTGTTGATGTAATCTCATCCTTCAGATGATTCCCTTGGAGTATATTTAACAAACCCTAGGAAGGAGTGGTTCGGTGACCGGTCCTATTGCGGGTCTTTCGATTTTTGTTTAACGAGTCCAAGGATATAAAACTCGAGATTTTTTCATGTTTTGAGAGTCTGAAAAACACTTAAAGAGAACCCTCCCAATTCCTTTTTTGTAAATAAGTTTGACAAGACCGAAAAAGTGATAAACTATCACCCATCGAACATTTTCTTCAGATACTTTAATGAGCGTGAAGAGAACAAGATCGCTCGGCAATCTTTTCATTTTTATGGAGCGTGAAAAGTGCTTAAAGGATACTCCCTTAGGTTCATCATTTTCGTGTTACCATAACAAGTATGAAAAGATGAGAAAAAGTATACTCTGTTACGTTCTCATATATTTTCGAGCGCAATAATGAACGAAGACTGAGCTCAAGTTTTTTCCTACAAAAACCTTAAAAAAGTAATTGTACATGCAACAAAAATAAAAAATACCCGTACCCCCTCATTTGGACTTTGAAGTTACCATACCTGCGGAAAACCATACTCACAAGGCTATTAGGGAATTAGGTTTTATAAGCAAAACAAAAAATAATATAAAAAATTAATAAAAAATAGTAAAAAGTGAATAAATATGGGTAAAAAGGGCTTTTAACCATTTCATTGTGATTTTGCCAAAAAATTGCCCAACACACCTCATTTTCCCCCAAATTTATTTTCTCGATTGTGGGAGCCACAAGCGATCATTTGGTGAACCGTTTCAGCCAACGAGGTAAGCTCTTGATCCTTCAACTTTTCCATGGTTTAGTTTTGGTTTTTATTGGCAATTTTTTGAGTTTTTAAGTCCATTTTTAGGGCCGACCATGCGCTCAAGAATTCTCACAGGTGGGCCTTGCGGGACCTGCAAGAATCTTGCACTGTGCCAAAGGCTCACTTGCGAGGGCTAAAACATGGATTTTAAAGTTAAATATTTCTCAATAAAAATTATGCAAAAGTTTGAAACAAGTTGTTGACTCTTCTCTCATGGCTCTTATGCAAGTGTTTGACCATCACAATGATGGAGTGGTGAGAAAGAGAACATGAGGAGGATAATTCCATTGTTGGGAATGACCTGGGTACAGTCGCTGCCCTCCGGGACTATGGGCTATTGAAATTTTTCAGGATTCTGGGCATGAGAGCCCAACTCAGATTGTTGGAATACCTGGTCCATATGTGGGATGTGGACCAACAGTTATTTCATGTGGGAGTCCATACGCTGACCCTAGGTATCGAGGATATCTATTTTGTAACGGGGTTTTCGTGGCATGGATACCACACTAACGTGACCATTGTCTTAGGTGGTGGACTCCCTATGAGTGAGTATTGTCGCCAGTATTGTGTTCCTGAGGCAGAAAGAAGCAAGGGTAAGGTTTCTATTTGGGGGTCCAAGATTTGACCCTGTGTACCATATTGTTCACTATTGCACACATGGTTGGGAGCACGGCTCCACACATGGCTCTCCAAAGCTACTTTCAATATGCCATAGAGTGTACAGAGCCACGGGTCTTCAACTGGTCGGATGCAGTTCTTTGTAGCATGAAAAGACAATTGACGAAGTGTCAAAAGGGTGACTTGAAGCATTTTGGGTACATATCACTTTTGGTGTCATTCTTCCTCGAGAGGGTCCCATTGCTGCGACTACAGGTGGATTGGGGATTGTCGGCCCCACAGGATCCGAGGATGCTGACATGGTGCAACCTCATGGATCGACACGTAGTTAGACCTATAATCAAGTACAATGATTCTTTTTTTGACTGGTTAAGGCCCTAGATGATGATGATTAATGACTACGCATATGCTGGTTTGGATTTTTGAGGGGATCTGGATTTGGCCCTACCTGAGGATGCTCAGTGGTGTGATTTAGGTAATAAGTACACATTTTGTTCTTTTTAAATGTTTTTTCAAGTTTTATCATATGAAATGATTTTATGTTTGTCCAAGAACTAATTAAAAAATCTCTTTTTGATGACACAGATGTGGGGCCATATCGACCTCCAGGAACATCTCCTATTCAACAACAAGGAGAGGCGACTCTAATGGCGAGATGGGATGTCGAAGACTACAAGGCAGTGGAGCAGAACTTGGAGGGATTGACCGTAGACATCCCAGATATTGTTATTGGGGAGATCCCTAGATGTTACCAACACCATACTGTGGGTGTGTCTGAGTCTATCAGTCGACTGCTTCGTAGGGTAGCCCGAGAATTTGTGTGTTATCGTGAGCATCATCTGTGACGCTATTTTGTAGAAGCTATGGGCTTTGTATTTTGAGATTTTGGTCCTTGGACAAAAACTTTTTGTAAAAACTTTTGATCGTTATATACATATATATGGCTTCTACTGGCTTATTTTGTGTTGTGTGATACAAGTGATGTGTGATTGGTTTATAAATGGACCAAATGTTTGTCTAACACATATTTAGCTAATGCATCAGTCAATGTATTTAGACATATAGGAATGCACTGATACTCAATATAATCAAAATAACATTCCACGAGGCAAATTCGTAAATATACCCGTAATAAAGTAGGGCTTCAAATAACATAGACATTACTTAGATGTACTACTACTAGCTATTGGTTAGTTTTCACTGGTTGTTGCACAGGTTTTGTCATTAATGTCAAACTTGAAGCTGCACAGTGGTTCACTGAGAGTTCCTTCGGAATTCGGGAATCAAAGAAAGGACGAGCTCCAACCTTCAACATCGTGATACGCAAAATCGCGAAATGCAAAGTCCTGATGGGATTAGGACCATCTAATCATGAAATGTTGTGTGTCATTGATCAAAGCGCAAAGTCCCGATGAGATTAGGTCCGTCTGATCATGAAAGGCCATGGGACCTTCGATTGAGGAAAAGTGGATATCGGGAAATCAGAAGTCAAAGGAAGAAAATGAGATAGCATTCCAACTCATGAAATGATGAAGTGCGGAAATATGAAATGCCACCGAAACATGGAATGTCGAAATGTCAAAATGTTGAATGCTGAAATACAAAAAGGAACACACATCACATGATTCCGAGAGTTTCTATTTCAGGATTTTTGCATGGTAAGAAAAAACTTCAACATCACGCAGTCCCGAATGCTGAAATACCAGACCATTGATCTGATTCCATTTTGAAGTTTGGGATACTGGGAGTTGGAAGTGTCAAAACACTTCACCACAGGAATGTCAAAATGCCGAAATGCGAAAAAAACCTTTTGGTGTAGGTTTTGGATACCGGGAGTCGGAGTGTTGAAACACTTCACCACAGGAATGTGGAAATACTGAAACACCGAAATGCGAAACGCCGAAAATTTCGTGGTTCGTGACTTGGAGTATTGAAACACTTCATCACAAGAAATGTATTTCTATTAACCTGTGGTCACGACCAATGGACATATGGGTTAGCACAAGTGGTTTGCCAAAGCACTCAAGGGTTATTCTATGCTGAAAAATTAAAACAGATGTATGTTCATCGAACAATGTTGGTTAAATGTTTAAACTGATCATGTGGATATTGTTCGTCTTGATGCCTTGGTTAATAAGAATTATTGTAAGGAAGTTATTCAGTTATTGTAAATAATTCTTTGAAGCCTGAGGGTTCATTTGTACGCACCGATGATATAGGAAGATATATAAAGTGAATGTTACAAGAAAATAAAGAGAGAGAGGATTATGGGAGATATATGGCTCTATAAAATTTGAGGAAAAGAAAATAGAGAGGAGGGAAGACACATACACAGATTGATAAATCTAAGTGGTCTAGTCAAGAATGAATTGTATAGATAGGATTTGAATGTTTAATCTTTGACAGAGAAGATAAAGAGTTGGTTTGCAGATTCTTAGTGACAGAGAATGATTTCAGGGTGGTAGGGAGGAGCAAGGGGAGACTGTAATAGTCTCCTGTACAGGTTGGTGCTTGTACATCTGGGAGTTGTAGCTTCCATTCAATATGTTCTAAAGAAACAGAGGCAGCAGCCTCATCTGGGTTGTAGCATAGATAAAATAAGAATGCAAAGAGGAGTTGGAGCTTTCCTTTCATTCATAAGAAGAAGAGGTTTTCCCCTTTTGGGTTTCCTCGTGAAAAATCACTATGTCACTGTTTCATTTATGTGATTGTATATTTATTGGTTAAATGTATTACTGCAAGTTAAATGTTAGAGGCATGATTTATTGATTAATAAGTAATCTTCTTTTAAAATGAAAGAAATTTTATACAATTGATTCACCCCCCCTCTCAATTCACTTATCATGTTTAACAATTGGTATCAGAGCGAGGTTACTTCAATATATCAGTTTAACCACTGGAAGTTTTTGATCATTCATAATGGATAAGAAGTCAAAATTTACAAAACATGGATTGCCTTTATTTGATGGTCATAATTATGCTTTTTGGAGTATTAGGATGAAGTTGTTTTTACAAACTCAAGGAGTAGATATCTGGTAGGTTGTACTAAATGAATATAAAGTTCCAACAACCATTCCAATAGATGCTACAAGTAAGAGACTCTATGAGAGTAATTCCAAAGCTATGTATGAAATACTAGGAGGTCTAGCAGGGTCATAATTTGTTAAAGTTATGCATTGTGCATCAGCAAAAGAAATATGGGATAA
>JZKD02S2312907.1:768415-779087 GCA_000966675.3 Picea glauca
GGATGTTCTAGTTCAAGTGTTGAGAAAGCAGGTACAGAGGATAATCATGAGAAAATTACTAGCAAGAAGATGGAATAAAAAAGGCAAGAAGAAAATCAGGGTTCAACAGTGCATAAAAGAAGTTATGGAAGACATCAAAATAGGTTTGAAGGCCACTGTTTCTTTTGTTATAAGTATGGACATAAGGCTACATTTTGTAATAGTTTTTCAAGAAAGATAAATGCACATAACAATAATGAAAGGTCTAATTTTGAATATAGAAGAGGACATGGTAAAACTAGTCAAAACAATATGAACTACTCTTACAACAGATTTGACACCTTCAGATATGAGACTGAATGTTACAAGTGTAACAACTTTGGGAATGTGTCAAGAAATTGTCCTATGAGTTTTCAGAAATTTAATGAACCCACTTACACATATCTGAAAACCAAATTTTGGAAAAAGAAAAGTGAAAATCTGAACATTGAAAAATGCACTATAGCTCTACAAGCAGAACATAAAGTAAAATGGGTTGTGGATAGTGGATGTTCAAAGCATATGACAGTTAGAAAACAACTCTTTGTTGAACTAGATGAAGGAAAAGAAAGTACAATCACCTTTGGAAATGATCAATCGACTATGATAGTTGGAAAAGGAATTGTATGTCTAAACAACAAGAAAATCATGGCTGAAAATGTCTTATTGGTTGAGTAAATGGAACATAACTTATTGAGAGTATGTCAAACCTATGACAAATGTATCTTTATGATTTTTTATTCAAAAGGATGTCAAATCATGGATATTAAATCAAATAAACTAGTTGGAACAACCACAATAACCTCAAGAAACATTTACATACTAGATGAAGAAAAATAAAAATGTTATCTTGGGAGTGAAGATGAAAGTTGGTTGTGGCACAAAAGACTTGGACACATTAACTTTGAAAATATGATTCAGTTGAATTAAAAGGAAGAAATAAGAGATTTACCTGTCATAAAGGATCTTTCAAGTTTTGTCTGCAAGCAATGTCAACATGGTAAGCAAAGTAGAGTTAAATTCAAAACCAAAGAACATTCAACAACTAAACCATTGGAAATAGTACATGTTGATGTCTGTGGACCTATGATAACAAAAAGGTTAAAAGGAGAAAGATATTTTATACTATTTTTGGATGACTTTACTAGAATGACATGGATGTTTTTATTGAAAAAGAAATCTGAAACTTTTAGCTATTTTCAAACCTTCAAGGAGTCAACTGAAAATGAATGTGACATGAAAATTAAATGTTTAAGATCAGATAATGGAGGGGAATTTGTGTCTAAAKAATTCAACAGATACTRTGATGAAAATGKGATAAGAAGACATTTTTYTGTTACTGAAACACCTCAACAAAATGGAGTGGTTGAAAGAAAAAATAGGACTGTTATGGAGATGGATAGAACTATGCTCAATGAATCTAAACTAAGTAATATACTATGGCCTCAAACTGTTCATACTGTTGTTCACATTTTAAATAGAAGCTTGCTGAGAAACAATCATTTTAAGACACTCTATTAGTTATGGAAAGGCAGACCAGTCAGTGTTAAACATTTCAAAATTTTTGGAAGTAAATGTTATATCAAAAGAGTTGACAAGCATTTGGGTAAGTTGGAATCTACAACAAATGAAGGTATTTTAGTTGGGTATTCTTTTTCAAGGAAATCTTATAAATGTTACAACTTCAGATTGAAAAAAATAGTTGAAGCCATAGATGTGAAATTTGATGAGTCCTCATTTTTGAAGTCTAAATCTAAAAAAAAGAATCATCAAATATATGAGATAGATGACAAGCATAAAATTAATGATGAGGTAAGTGAAACATAAGAAACTGAGATTGTTGATGTCAGGCTGTTATATTAAAGATTTTTTAATTACCTAAAAACACTGAATTGTCAAAATAAGGTAAGTGAACTTAGAGCTGCTACACTATATGTGTTGGTAAGATTCTAATTCCTATCTAAAGGTTATTCTGAGAAGAAAACACAAACTTACTCTTAGAAACTGAAACCTAATGATTATCTTGAAACTAATCATCTCTTGTCTAATTCATCAAATGGAAACAATTCTGAGTTTAAGTACGGATATTTCTATTCCTAATCTAATATAATCACCCAAGACTATCTACCATTATCTTAAACATCTAATCATCATCATATCTATCTAAACCATAAAAGAGAGATCATTTTAAAAACCTTTTAATCTAAGCATCAAAACAATTCTAAATATAACACAGGTGAAACAAATAAATGTCATATTTTACCCTACAGGTACTGAAAGCTTCCTTTAATCCGACTATAAGCTAGCTGTCCTAACAGAACAGAGTAAATCTAAACTCAAATTCTCTTTAAATCATGATCAAACTGAAAACTAAAAACAAAGCAAATCTAGGTTAAGCACTTGGTTCATTCTTCAAATTCTACAAGGATAAATAACACATTCAACATTCATCAATCTATGAGATAATATCAAACTGAAAATGATCTAAACGAAAAATGGATAAGCAATAATTTAACAGAGTAATTCCAAGTTCAAAAACTAACTCACATGCAGATTCTAAAACTAAAAATAAACTAACTCTACTGTGGAAAAGAGACAGCGAATTGAACCTGTTGGTGGGCCCAACCAAGAGGTGAAATCACCCTAAAATGAAAGCAGAGATACTCAGATTATTCCATGTAAAAATTGTTTCATACTTCACGCTCCATAATTCATAAAACAAACTCAAATCATTTTAACAGCGAATAACATAACGCATAGCAAGTTGTATTATCAGAAATCGTAACACATAGCATATTGTAACCAACGTTTCTTGAGAGTGATCCTAGTTTATATAGATCCTCTCCAAAATAGTTTTAAACATAGGTTCATTAATCTAAATGGATCTTAGATCCGAAAATGACTCATAGTCAGTTAAAATGAACTTCATAGCTTCATGAAACGCAATGTCAAGAAGCGTGGATCATAAAGAATTATAATAAAACAGTTCTACAATCTTTCCCTGAGTCAGCATATTGAGTTATGACTCAATCAATTATATGAATCGGACGGTCAATCCACTCTAGCCATGTCGTGAAAGTCTTTGGCATCTTCTTTGGCATATCCACTAAGTGCGAGCCGGTACCTGGTACTAATAAGTTATGTTTCAAAGGAACAAGTAACTAACTCATGTCACGTTAGTATCAACATTAGTTTAAAATATCAAAATACATTAAAAATAACTTGAATCATAGGAATACCTTGAATAGCCCCATTTAGTTGTAAAAGGATGTCAAATGTGTCATGGTAAGGCCAGAAGGAAATGATACTAGATATGAAAATGGGGGTATATTTGACATGATATAGGAAAAAATATAGTCAAAACTCGAGACTAACATTCCCCCAAGTTGAAGTCTTTGCCTTTCCTCAGACAACAAAAAGTGAAAAACTGAGATTCATCAGAGTGTTTCAACAGTTGCAACCAACATTTGCAATTTCTCATGCTTCTGATTTCCTTCTTAAGAACTCGATTAATGATGATGTGCTTCCTGGAAATCTTCTGCAGTCTCCTATTCTTCTGAAAAAGACCTTTATTTTTTCGTTTTAATCGTTCAATCTTTGACGCGAAATGATCTTGCTTGAGTTTCATAAGTTCATTTTTTATTTTGATGTGTTGATCCAATATGGTATATTCATGTAAATTCTCTTTTAACCTGTGATTCCTTCTTTCCAATCTGGCTACCATTGGTCTCAAGGATCTACTGGAAGAGATTTCCCAGTAAGATTCAAATGTTTTACCATGTCCTTGTTGTGTTTGAGGGTTGGACGCATGAGTGAACTCATCTGGTCTTTGATCATGGGTGTCGAATGGACTAGGTTCAGGAGTAAACTCGTCATATACTTGAACAGGGTTGTCGACTGGACTGGGTTCAGGAGTAAAATCGTCATATACTTGAACAGGGTTGTCGACTCGACTGAGTTCATGAGTGAACTCCTCATACACATGAACAGGGGTATCCACTAGCATTTGAATTAGTGTGTCCTGCTCAATTTATTTGGGCGCATTAGCTTGCTGATTGACTTTACGGACTTTTAGAATCAGTTGGGAGAGAGTCCATGTCATCTCAGAAGACTCTAGAGCCTCCTTATGATCATCCATACTTTTTAATATTTTTTGTGGTGGGTAACTAGGCATGGATTTATCCATATATGACAGTGTGCGTGTGCATTTTCATTTGGCATTTATCCTAGTTTTGTCAATTAACTCTTCAAGTTGTTCCACATCAATAATATTTGTAGAAGTTGAAGGAGAAATCAGAATTTCAACATTTGCCTCTGTAGGAACAGTGTTTTCCACTCTTTCATGGTTAGTTTCTACACCATCAGAACCATGGACATCAAACAAATGTTTTGTACCAGGATTATCATCACTGGCCTCAATTTTGCAGTCTAGTGTATTCTTAGGGTCATCATAGATTTTGGTCAGGGTTTTAACACCCTTTTTCTTAGAGTTCGACGTCTTCTTTGGAGGAGCGGACTCAATATTTTTATCTTTAGATTTGTTAGAAGCTAGGGTTCTTACAAAGAACATATCCCAAGATTCCTGTTTGTGGGATAATGCATACTTAACCAAAATATTGACAAGACCAAAATGAAACAAGCTACCTCTAAACTCTTTGGCTTTGCGGACTTGTTCTTCCATTTTCTTCAAAATCTTCAATAGAAAATAGGGGATGTTAATCAAATGGTTACCTTTGAAATGTAGCAGGACTCGAGCATGACATGGAAACATGATCGTGTACCATCCTTCACAAGTGAGGTAGCATTGGAGTATGGATAGAAACTGAGCCCATTTTGGTTCCAACCACGACCTTGATGTGCCCTCTGGCCATTGTAATTTATGATACTGTGGTTGTAGGAGATGCGTGCAGATCTTCTTGTAGATGGGATGGCCCTTCGTCCATTTTTTACCAGTGCTAGATAATTGAATTGCTTCGGAAATAAAAAATTTTGTGACTTCAAACTCTTGCTCGCCCACTTTAGCTATTCCACCATGAAAATGTAGAGCGAACTTAAGTGTAACCGAATCATCATACCCATCAAATTTCTTAAAGAATGTCTCCCATCCAGCTTTCTGAAAAATGTGTTTGGTGGCTTCATACTCATGAAAGGCCTCCAAATCTGCATAAGTCTCAGGTTCATGACGATTCACCACCATAATTTCACTCGGTATAACAGGAAAGATCCACAGGAGAGCACAGGAATTAGATGAGGGTAACAGAGGAATATAGTATGATGTGTGAAATAGTCATGAGAGGAATTATAGAAGGACATTTGAAATGTCGTGAGAATCGATAGAATGTAAGGAAATGATTATGGTCGTACACATTTGCAAAATATTATTACATATGAATCGTGTCGAATTCAACCAAGATAATGCAGTTCATTTCCCATGATATGAAATGTCAAGAAGGATTGGTTTGTTAGGTATAGAGTATAGGGATAATGAAATTTTATGGAGTATCGAGGAATTCCTAGTTCAAAATGTTAATATGTAATTTAATACATTAAACCAACATGAAACTAAGCGTACCTGAATTAGATTACCTACTCCCTGTTATGAATTTCTTACTATAGAGATATTTGAAGTCAATTCTGAATCTGGAGAGCGCTAAAATTGTAACTGGAATTTGTATTTCTGATAACCACTGTAGCTGATGGATTCTGTCTGGCACTGACTGGTACTGATGAAATAACCCAAAATCTACAGAGAAACTTGAACCAATAATAAATTGCTAAGAAAAAGACTTCATGTTTATGAAAGAAAATTATCTGATGGCTATCCCTGAACTTGTCTTCTGTCCATTCCTGAAAGGAATCAATTAAAATTATGTCTTCAACAAATTCAAATCTTTAACCCATGGTACAATTCTTATTTGTGTGAATAAATGTTCTGGAGTCGAACACAAAAAGAAATCATTGGATTACCGGCCATTAATGAATGTCGTTAACCAATGCGAGATGACCCACCAATGATGTCAATGGGCCTCAAGGTACCTATAGTACATCCTAACAGGTACAAATAAAGGTCTTGGTGTCGAGTCACCTGTAGGATCTATCAACTAAGAGACATTGATGTATTCCCATGGTTGTTAGCAAGGAAATCTGCCATTGAGGCATGCAGATTCTAGGGTACTAAGTAGTCTCTAATCTCTACTCCAGATAAGGTGTTGGTATCGATGGAGTGAGACTTGTTGGAAGGTGGACCTTAACGTATTCCACATCATCCAATGTGAGTGTAGATAGAAATCTTGCAGAGTATAATTTTTGGAACAGTAATCAATTACTTGTGGATTTTATGAGCCCAAGTTAGTATATGCTCATTGCTTTCTCATGTTTTGAGAGTCCAAGAAAATGATAAAAGAAAACTCTAGGGGGGTTTCCCTCCCATCATAATCCATCAGGCCTGGTAAAGAATAATCCTATCCCTGATAAATTCCCCTTTCATACTTTAATGAGCAATTCAAAGGGAGAAAACAAGCTCAAATTTATTAATTTCAAAACAAGAGAGTGCATATTGATAACAAAATTTCATAAACTAAAATGGTCTTACCTTCTTACCTGTTGAGAAAAAAGTGATGAAGTTCAATTATGTACTTGTTTTGAAAAGTCTGTAAAACTGAAAACAATATGTCAACATATCCAAAAAGAAATATATATATATATATATAGTTTTTATTATTTAATTTTTTTATTTTCTGTTAAAATTTTATTATTTACAAAATCTTGAAACAACAAAAATGATCAAGGTTTAGCAGGAGGAGAAGACTCTTCTCCTACTATCTTTATTTCTGGTTGTTTAGCAATTTCCTATAGAAAATCATCTCTTGACAAGGGTTTGTTATACACTTTTAATCGATGTCCATTTATTAGAAATGAATTTTGAGAGTCATCTATGGTCTTGATTCTGACAGATCCATTATCAAAAACAGTTTCCACTTCACAAGGTCCCAACCACCTTGTCATAAGTTTTCCTTTGAAAGTTTTGTATTTGGAATAAAAAAGCAATACCCAATCCCATGGTTGAAAATGCTTTTTATTAATGTATTTATCATGCCATTTGCTATGTTGATTTTGTAAAAGGATAGTTATTTGAAGAGCATCTTGCCTAATTTCTCCCAATTCATTTAGCTGCATAACTCTTTATTTATGTGCCTCATCCAAATTCAACCCCAACTCTACTGCTAGGTGAAAGGTATGAATCTGAAATTCTATGGGAAGGAGAATTTGCTTGCCAAATACCAATTCATAAAGGGTATGACCAGTGGTATTTCTCCACATAGTCTGGTATGCCCATAAATCCTCTGGAAGCCTATCCGCCCAATCTTTGTGATGTAAGTGTATTGTCTTGGTCAGAATAACTTCTAGAACTTTATTCGTGGATTTCACTTGCCCATTGGCTTGTGGATGGTATGGGGAAGACTTACAGTGTTTTATCCCATATTTATCTATGATTTCTTTCATCAACTTAGAAGTAAATTGGGCACCTTGATCAGTAACAATCTCTCGTGGAACACCAAAGCAGCTAAAGATATCTTCATAAATAAATTCAACCACTGATTTCTCAGTTTCTTGATATAAGGATTTTGCCTCTACCCACTTGGTCACAAAATCTGTACAAACCAAGATGTACTTCTTCTTCCTCGACATTGGGGAAATCGGTCCTACAAAATCAAGTGCCCATCTATCAAATGGTTCAATCACAACTTGTGGTCGTAAGGGCATCTCGTCTGCTACGGTAGGTCTTCCCATCCTCTGACAACTATCGTAGCTTCTCACATATTTTGTTGCATCCTTAAACAGTGTCGGCCAATAGTATCCTGATTGTAAGACTTTATATGTCGTTCTCTTATCAGAGAAATGTCCTCCACATGGCCCATCATGGCAGGCATGAAGGATATCGAGAATATAATCTTCCCGAACACATCACCTAATGATCATATCAAGACTTGTATACAAAATATCACTTCCTACCCAAGAGTAATAAGCACTTTGCTGGACAATTCTTTTCTTTTGTGGTGGTGACAAATGAGCTGGCAGTCTTCCTGTAGCTAAGTAATTTGTTGTATCTGCAAACCAAGGGGTCTTAACAGCTACTGCAAATATATGTTCATCAGGGAAATTATCATTCACTACAATGTCAGTACTATATTGAGGGATACGAGAAAGAAAATCCACAACTACATTTTCTTTTCTTGGCCGATCAACTATAGTGACGTTAAATTCTTGAAGTAGCAAAAGACATCGTGTGATTCTTCCAGTAGTAACTGGTTTGTTCATCAAAAATATGATAGAAGAATGGTCTGTATGTACAAAAACCTCATATCCAGTGATGTAATGACGAAATTTGTTAATGGCATGAACTACTGCCAAAAATTCCTTCTCTGTTACAATGTAGTTCAATTCAGGGGGAGTAAGGTTTTTGCTAGTGAAGTAAATTGCATAGTTTTGTTGGTTTTCTTTTTGTCCAAGCACTCCACCTAAAGCAGTGTCTGAGGAATCAGTTGAAATATGGAAAGTAAGAGACCAATTTGGTCCTCTTAGAATAGGTGCCATGGACAATTTTTCTTTCAAATTCTCAAAAGAATTCTGACAATTGTTATCCCAACAAAATTCTACATCTTTTGCTAATAGTTTAAACATGGGGTTGGATATCTTTGTAAAGTTTTCAATAAATCGACGATAATATCTAGCATGTCCCAAAAAACTTCGCACATCTTTTTGGGTTTTCAGAGAGGAAAGTTTAACTATCACTTGAATTTTGGTTGGATCAACTTTAATTCCTTCTGCAGACAAATGATGACCCAACACTATTCCCTCAGTTAATAACATTTTACATTTTTTGTGACTAAGGGATAAATTTGATTCCTGACAGTGAATCAAAGATTTCTCAAGATTACTTAAGGCTTCTTCGAAAGTGTTACCATAAACAGTAAAATCGTCCATGTATACTTCCACACAATCATGAATTAAGTCAACAAAGATCACAAGGACTTCTCTCTGAAATGTAGCAGGAGCATTGCATAGTCCAAAAGGTAGCACTTTATAAGCATAAGTGCCCCAAGGACACGTAAATGTTGTTTTGTCCTGGTCTTCAAGAGAAATTTGAATCTAATTGTATCCACTATATCCATCGAGAAAGGAAAAGTATCTTTTTCCAGCCAAGGTATCCAAAACCTGATCTATAAAGGGAAAGGAAAAGTAGTCCTTCAGGGTTGCCCTGTTCAACTCCCTAAAGTCTACATACATTCTCCATTTCCCTGTCATTTTCTTAGGTACCACAACAAGAGGTGAAACCCACTTGCTGTCAGAAATTGGATAAATGAATCCAACGTTTAATAATTTATGTAACTCTTCTTTCACAAAATCTTTTAGGATTGGATTCATATGCCTTTGTGGTTGTCTTACTAGGGTTATACCTGGTTGGATATATATGTGGTGAATGAAGGTGTCAGGATGCACTCCTCTCATATCAGTGTACTCCCATGCAAATGCCCCTGACTGTTCTTTCAAAAGATTTGTTAACTGTTCCTGTTGGCTGAGACTTAATTCAGAGTTTATGTATAGACATTTGCCTGGGCTAAGTTCTACTGGAATGGTATATGACCCCAGATGCTCATCAATGGTGAAAACCATAGATGGTGAAAATGAGGAAAAGAACTCACTTTGTTCTTGAAATTCTTCTCTGAAAATTTGATCGTATTGAAAATATGTTTGTGGGAACTCGACATTTTCTATCACAGAAAGAAATTGGCTTAAAATATCATCCTCTGTTGGTTCTTGTAGTGCATGAAATTCATCAACAGAGAATAAATATATTCCCTCATCATTCTCATGATAGGGACATTTTATCCATAATAATTCTTCTGTAACCAGTTGAGCAGGTGGAAAAAGAGTAAGTTTCTGTGAAGAAATGTCATTTGAGATGAACATATCCCCACCACGACTGTTATCACTGAAATTTCGTCAGCACGTGGTTACAAGAACTCAACATCGTCAAATAGCAATGAAGTCATTCATGGACTTGAATTAATCTCACAGCATTCAAAAAGGGCAAAAACTATACAAAATAGTGAAAAATTGAAGAGCGCTTTACAGAAGTCGGGCGTGTGCGCACATGCATGGAACAAGAATATAGAATGCGCGCATATGCGCACGATGCGTGGCTACTAGCGCAGAAAGCCACACACCTACTAAACGACACATTCATTGAAGTGGTCGGCCTCCCAACCACTTATGGATCAGCTCCCAAGCTGATTTGACCCTCAAATCTGAGCTAAATCCGAATGGTAGGCTGGTCAAAGACCTAATAATTCTCTAAATGGCCTCTTTTCACACTACAAAGCAGTTACACAAAATCCCAAAGCAATGCTATAAAAATCCATGAATGCACCTCATTTTCTCAAGGAATTTCAAGTAATGTTATGTTGCCTATATTGTTTTAAGGACTCAATCCTTGACAAGAGCACTTTGGCACCATTTCATTGAGCAATCCACCTTTCCATTGAGTGGATTTGCAAGGAGTTCTTTCACCACCATTTTCATTTTTCTTTTTGTAAGGAGAGCAAGCTTGTGAGGGTCCAAGAGCCTTCCCTTGGAGGAAGAAGGGACTCAT
>JZKD02S2312907.1:796770-817626 GCA_000966675.3 Picea glauca
TTGGTGCTTTGATTTCATCAATAGATCAGCCTAAAAACATTTGTGACATGGGTCTTTTTGTGTTTGTTATCTCTATGTCTCTGTGCTTGTGATTTTTGTTTTTATTAGTTTAATTTTTGCTTATAGTTTTGTTTTTCTTTCTCTAACTCTTTCCTCTATAGTTGTCCTGCCCAACAAGACTCAACTGGGCATGCAAGCACCTCTTATTTTCTCACCAAGGTGACGAAAAGGGTGCAACAATGACATCCTATGAAAGCATTGGTCGTGGCCAACCAAGGTCTCTCTAGAATGATTGGATGGCCTTTCATGGGGTCCTTTAAATGAATAATCATGAATTCGACAGGATATTCCCATGAAGCTAATGTAACAAGAATGTCATCGAGGACCCCAACAGGTTTTATAGTTGTTCTGTCAGCAAGTTCAAGAACTGTAGGGGTAGGGTGAAAAAATTGACTTAGTTACAATAGTTCAACTGTATTGATAGTCATTATATTAATGGTTTCACCTAGATCGACTAAAGTATTACCAATAGAAACATTGTTGATAGTAACTGAAACTATTGGGTTCCTGGGGTTGGCATACTTCACAATTTTAGAAGCTTCAGAAATACAATTCGATGACTGGCCTACTAGGTGTATCATGGGCGGATCTTTCTGTTTCCGACCTGGTTTCTTAATGAATATTTCTTTGATGTTTTTGGTGTAGATGGGAACATCTTTGGTCGCTTGTAACAATGGAATCTTAACACAGACATTTCTTAGTTCATTCATGATGTCAAACTCAGATTGAACAATTGGTTTTTCAATGAGCAACCTTTTAGGAAAAAGAGGTGTTTGGGGAACCTAAGTTTGTATGTTACGCTGTGATTCAGATACTTTATTCTTTGGAATGATGACATCTTTCAAAGATGCCCCATTTGATAAATCATCTATAGGTTCTTCTTCATGTTCTTGGATAATTACCTTTGGTGTTGTTCTTGTTACAGGCTGAGTTTTATTTAAAGTTTTTCCAGATCTCAGCTGTATTTCTTGTATGTAATTGGGGTTTATGGTGTAAGCTGGGTAATTTTGAAATTCATCACTATGGAGTGGTAGAGGTGGTATGTTGTTAGGATTTGGAATGGGTTGAGTGGGTAATATGGTGGGACGAGGTGGATTTTGAGGCTGCTGAGGAGTTTGTTGAATGGGTGGTAAAGGAGGTGGAGTAAAACCAAGCAATAGCTGATGCATGTTTGGAGGATATTGATTACATGGATTCTGGGGAATTGGTACTACATGTTGTTGTTGGTTATTTCCATAATTATGTTCTCTCCATTCCTGGTACCAAGGTTGAGCAGGGACATTTTGCAGAGGCCAATTTGGTGAGTTCCATGGATGTTGTTTTTGTTGTTGAGAGAAGGGTGGATAGTAGCCAGAAGGTTGTGGGGATGGTTCTTGATACATATTTGAGTTCCTAGGTTCCCAAGGCCTCTTAGGTGCAGATGGAGTCCCTGGAGCTTCCCCTCCCTTGAATATAGCTTGCAATCCTGGTAAGGATGGACAATCTTCTGTTTTATGATTTTCAGTACATATTGCACATACAAAAACATTGTCCAAAGAACATTCTCGTAAAGGATGCCTTTTTCTGCATTTTGGGTAGAATATGCTTAATACAGGGGTTTCCTATTCCTGATTTCTTTTAATCTTCAGAGTGTCTAATTGAGAGCCAATTGTTCCTAAAATGTTTGTTTTAAAATTTTCCAAAAGGTTTCCCAATTCAATTCTAGTAACTCCACCATATGTGGGTACTTTGGTGTTTTTGTTGACAGGTTCTCTCACACTTTTTGCAGTTTTCCCCCTACTTCTCGAGTAAGTTCTACATAGTTCACTGATTGCTTCAAAGTATTTTTGATAAATGTCTCCTGAAGCCATTAAATTGAGAGTGTCAATGTATTCATCTGAAACCCCTTTTAAGAAAAGAGTCTTGATTGCTTCATGTTGGAGATCATTATATTTGGATTTTTGAAGAGTATATGTAAATCTTTCTAAGAAATCTTCAAGGCTATATTCATCTTGTTGTTGCATTTCAAAAATATGATTTCGAGAATCCTTGGGTCTACAATAGTCCTGGTACTTCTTTAAAAAATTTTCCTTCATATCTTCCCAAGATCTAATGTTGTACTCTCCTAAACTCATGAACCAACGTAATGCATAATCTTTTAGGATAGCAGGAAACAACTTCAGTTTATGTGCATCCTATAGATAGTTATAACTCCTGCACAGGATGTCAAACTCAAAAAGAAAGACATCTGGGTCCTCACTACTTTTCCCATAAAATGTTGGTAGTGCCGAAGGTGGGATATTTTTCATATTGACATTTTGGACCAAATCCAAAATAGGAAACCCAAAGGTGGTTTCTGGTCTTAGCTCAGTCTCTACTTGTTCTTCTTATTCATTTTCAACATGAATTTCTCCTCGTTCTCTTCTATCCAATTCTCTCCCTCTTTCTACCATGTTAAAAGGATTACCAAAAATTGTATATGCAATTTGATATTTCTTTGGTGAGGGTGTGAAATCCCACCTCTCTGGATTATTTTTGACATAATTGTTATCTCCTATTGGTTCTTTTGAGGATCCTATCACCTTTGATTCAACAATTGTATTTGTTATTGGTGAAACTATAGTGTCAGGGTTCCTGAGAATAGCTTTCACTTATTCTGGATTAACTGTGTCAACCAAGTTTGGATCACCAAGAATTTGAATTTGTTGGTATGTGGTGTTTCCTGGTTATATATTTTTCTCTATGGTTTCCTCAGCCAGAGTTCTAGTATCAGTTTCTATTTCTTTTTGGGTGGAGTTTTCTTCTTTCTGTTGCTTTGTGTTTCCCCTAAATCTACCTCTATGATCTCTATTTCTCATGAAAACATACTAGATGAAATAACATTGAGTTTGAGAGGAACCTGTGATAATAGATATGTCAGTTTTCACCCTTCATTTCATAGCTCCTCTTTCATCAACCTGCTAACATACCATACCAAACCAAATACATTTTAAGAAAATAACCAAAACAATTATCTACTTACCTTCTAAACAGCTCCCCGACAATGATGCCAAAAATGTCAGGCTGTTATATTAAAGATTGTTTAATTACCTGAAAACACTGAATTGTCAAACCAGGGTAAGTGAACTTAGAGCTACTACACTATATGTGCTAGTAATATTCTAATTCCTATCTAAAGGTTATTCTGAGAAGAAAACACAAACTTACTCTTAGAAACTGAACCCTAATGATTATCTTGAAACTAATCATCTCTTGTATAATTCATCAAATGGAAACAATTATGAGTTTAAATACAGGTATTTCTATTCCTAATCTAATATAATCACCCAAGACTATCTACCATTATCTTAAACATCTAATCATCATCATATCTATCTAAACCATAAAAGAGAGATCATTTTAAAAACCTTTTAATCTAAGCATCAAAACAGTTCTAAATCTAACACAAATAAATGTCCTATTTTACCCTACAGGTACTGGAAGCTTCCTTTAATCCGACTATAAGCTAGCTATCCTAATAGAACAGAGTAAATCTAAACTCAAATTCTCTTTAAATCATGATCAAACTGAAAACTAAAAACAGAGCAAATCTAGGTTAAGCACTTGGTTCATTATTCAAATTCTACAAGGATAAATAACGCATTCAACATTCATCAATCTATGAGATAATATCAAATTGAAAATGATCTAACCGAAAAATGGCTAAGAAAGAATTTAACAGAGTAATTCCAAGTTCAAAAACTAACTCATATGCAGATTCTAAAACTAAAAACAAACTAACTCTACTGTGGAAAAGAGACAGTGAATTGAACCTGTTGGTGGGCCCAACCAAGAGGTGCAATCGCCCTAAAACGAAACCAGAGCTACTCAGATTATTCCATGCAAAAATTGTTTCATACTTCACGCTCCATAATTCATAAAACAAACTCAAATCATTTTAACAGCGAATAACATAACACATAGCAAGTTGTATTATCAGAAATCGTATCGCATAGCATATTGTAACCAACCTTTCTTGAGATTGATCCCATTTTATATAGATCATCCCCAAAATAGTTTTAAACATAGGTTCATTAATCTAAACGAATCTTAGATCCGAAAATGACTCATAGTCAATTAAAACGAACTTCACAGCTTCATGACACACAGTGTCAAGAAGCATGGATCATAAAACATTATAATAAAACAGTTCTACAATCTCTCCCTGAGTCAGCATATTGAGTTATGACTCAATCAATTATATGAATCGGACTGTCAATCCACTCTGGCCATGTCATGCAAGTCTTTGGCATCTTCTTTGGCATCTCCACTAAGTGTGAGTCGGTACCTGGTACTAATAAGTTATGTTTCAAAGGAACAAGTACCTAACTCATGTCACGTTAGTATCAACATTAGTTTAAAATATCAAAATACATTAAAAATAACTTGAATCGTAGGAATACCTTGAATAGCCCCATTTAGTTGTAAAAGGATGTCAAATGTGTCATGGTAAGGCTAGAAGGAAATGATACTAGATATGAAAATGGGGTTATATTTGACATGATATAGGAAAAAATATAGTCAAAACTGGAGACTAACAATTGACAGTGAACAATTAATTCCTACTTTGACACAGGGCACAACTCCATCCAAAAGCATGACTCCATCAAAGACTCCAAGAAAGAGAATACATAAAAATCACCCTGAAGAACGGATAATTGGTGACATAAATGCAGGTGTTGAAATAAGAAACAAAAGGAAAGAATCCACCTCAACTCATGAACATGTATCTTTACTTTCTCTGATTGAACCCAAAAATATTCAAGAAGCAATTAAATATGAGTATTGGATGAAAGCAATGAATGAAGAACTTAGTCAAATAGAAAAGAATAAGACATGGGAATTGGTTCCTAGACCTTTGAATAAGAATGTCATAGGGGCTAAATGGGTTTTCAGAAATAAGATGGATGAAGAGGGTAAAATAACTAGAAACAAGGATAGATTGGTTTGTAAAGGGTATGCACAAGTAGAAGTAATTGATTTTGGAGAAACTTTTTCTCCTGTTGAAAGAATGGAATCCATTAGACTGATTCTAGCTTATGCCAATTCTAAACACATTAAAGTTTACCAAATGTATGTAAAATCTGCATTTTTTAATGGTGATTTAGAGGAAGAAGTATATATGGAACAACCAGATCATTTTCAGGTACAAGAAGAAGAACAATATGTTTACAGGTTGAAAAAGGCATTGTATGGTCTGAAGTAAGCACCAAAGGCTTGGTATTCCAGACTTGACAATTACTTGAGGCAGTAAGGATTCAGGAAAGGTAACATTGATGGTAATCTATATATTAAAGAAGAAAATGATAGCCTGATCATTGTTGAGATATATGTAGATGATATCATTTTTGGTAGTGATGATAATAGGCTCAGTAAACAGTTTGTTGAAAGTGTGCAGAAAGAGTTTGATATTTCCATGCTAGGAGAAATGAAGTTTTTTTTAGGCTTGCAAATTACTCAATCTGATAAAGGTATTTCCAATTCTCAAACCAAGTATATCAATGAAGTGTTTAAGAAATTTCAGATGAAAGATTCTAAACCAGTTGGCACTCCCATGGTTACTATTTGTAAATTAAGTAAGTTTGATGATACTAAAGATGTTGCTCAGACAGTATACAGATCTACGATTGGTAGTCTTCTTTATGCTACAACTATAAGACCCGATATTATGCATGAAATTTGTCAAGTTGGCAAGTTTCAGGCTTCACCAAAAACTTCTCATCTACTTGCAATCAAAAGAATTTTCAAATATCTTAAGGGGACAACAGAGTATGGTTTATGGTATCCTATAGGTAATCATCTTGATTTATATGCTTTCACTGATGTTGATTGGGAAGGTTGTGTTAATGACAGGAAGAGCACTAGTGGAGAAACATTTTTTCTTGGAGGATGTCTTGTAAGTTGGTCAAGTAAAAAACAATCAGCAGTGTCTCTATCTACTGCTGAAGTAGAATACATTGTAGTTGCAACTTGTTGCACTCAGGTTATATGGATGAAACAGATGCTGGAAGATATACATATTCATTATAATGAATCTATACCTATATTCCGTGATAATACTAGTGCAATTAGTATTTCTAAAAATCATGTTATGCATTCAAAAATAAAGCATATTCCCATTAAATTTCATTTTCTAAGAGAGCAGGTTATGTCTAAAGTTATTAAAGTGGAATATGTTGGCACAAAGGATCAGATTGTAGATGTGTTTACTAAACATTTACCTAAAATTCAATTTGAAAGTATCAAGGATCAGTTGGGGGTTTACCCTCTGTAATTTCATTTCATTTTCAAAGATTGCATGCGCTTCATTATAAAATTAGACTGCATAGGTTTATTGACTATTATTGATAGGGGGAGTTGCTATTGAAATGATAAATATTTGCAAGTGGTTTTTATTTCCTCAGGGGGAGTATGGTTGATTCCTTTGCCATAGATGTCAAAACGGGGAAAAGAGATTTAAAGTTTTCCATCAATGAAAAAGGGGGAGTTTGTTGGTCAGTTTGCATAGGTTGTTACATAGGTTTTGTCATTAATGTCAAAATTGAAGTTGCACGGTCGTTCGCTGAGAGTTCCTTTGGAATTTGGGAATCAAAGAAAGGAGGAGCTCCAACCTTCGACATCGTGATACGTGAAATTGTGAAACGCAAAGTCCTATTGGGATAGGGAATGTCTAATAAAGAAAGGTTGTGGGTTGTCAATTGGAGTGCAAAGTCCCGATGAGATTAGGACCGTCTGATCACGAAAGGCCGTGGGACCGTCGATCGGAGAAAAGTGGATATTGGGAAATCGAAATTCAAAGTAAGGAAATGTGATAGCATTCTAACTCGCAAAATGCCGAAATGAGAAAATACGAAATGTCGCAGAAACATGGAACGTCGAAATGCCAAAACGCTGAATGCTGAAATACCGAAAGGGACACACGTCACATGATTCTGGAAGTTTATATTTCGGGATTTTTGCATGGTAAGCAAAAACTTCAACATCATGAAGTCCCGAATGATGAAATACCGGACCATTGATCTGATTCCATTTTGGAGTTTGGGATACCGAGAGTTGGGAAGTGTCGAAACACTTCACCACAAGAATGTCGAAATGAGAAAAAAACCTTTTGGTGTAGGTTTTGAATACCAGGAGTTGGAGTGTCGAAACACTTCACCACAGGAATGCCGAAATACCGAAACACTAAAATGCGAAACGCCAAAAAATTTGGGGTTCGTGACTTGGAGTATTGAAACACTTCATCGTAAGAAATGCATTTCGATTAACCTGTGGTCACAACCAATGGACATATGGGTTAGCACAAGTGGTTTTCCAAAGCGCTTAAGGGTTATTCCGTGATGAAAAATTAAAAGAGATGTATGTTCATCGAACTGTGCTGGTTAAATGTTTAAACTGATCATGTGGATATTGTTCATCTTGATGCCTTGGCCAATAAGAATTACTGTAAGGAAGTTATTCAGTTATTGTAATTGATTCTTTGAAGCCTAAGTGTTTGTTTTACACGCTGATGATACAGGAAGATATATAAAGTGAATTTTGCAAGAAAAGAAAGAGAGAGAGGATTATGGGAGATATATGGCTCTATAAAATTTGAGGAAAAGAAAAGACAGAGGAGGGAAGACACATACACAGATTGATAAATCTAAGTTGTCAGGGAAAGAATGAATTGTGCAGAGAGGATTTGAATGCTTAATCTTTGACAGAGAAGATAAAGAGTTGGTTTGCATATTCTTAGTGACAGAGAATGATTTCAGGGTGGTAGGGAGGAGCAAGGGGAGACTGTGAAAGTCTCATGTACAAGTTGGTGCTTGTACATCTGGGAGTTGTAGCTTCCATTCAGTAGGTGCTAAAGAAACAGAGGTAGCAACCTCATCTAGGTTGTAGCTCAGATAAAATAAGAATGTAAATAGGAGTTGGAGCTTTCCTTTCATTGATAAGAAGAAGAGGTTTCTCCCTTTTGGGTTTCCTCATGAAAAATCATTGTGTCACTGTTTCATTTATGTGATTGTATATTTATTGGTTAAATGTATTACTTTAAGTTAAATGTTAAAGGCATGCTTTACTAATTAATAAGTAATGTTCTTTTAAAATGAAAGAAATTTTATACAACTGATTCACCCCCCCCCCTCTTAGTTGACTTATCCTGTTTAACACTAGTTGCAAATCGACTCGTATAACTAGGTGGTGGATACCAAGTGAAATAGAATCAATCAAAAATTCGACGAAGACACTATATTATGAAATATTATTGGTCGCATGACCAAGGCACACACCTCTCAGACTGATAATTTCATTTGTAGGTGCGTAAATTGCCCATGTAGTAGAAGAAAGGTTTTGAGTACTACGGCTAGTGCTATCGGCGAAGCCAATGCAGGGTAGCAAAGACTCTGACATCTGAAAACTGAGCATAATGTAACATAAGCAGTTGAGGGAAGAGACCAAATAATGAAAAAGAATACTAGAGTAACACACAAAATGTATGATACAATAAAATACAAGAACTCATGCACATGTGATCTTAGGCATAGTACTTCTTTAAGTACAACCCATTTTTGTGTTCACTCAAAGGGATACCATCGTAGTACACCAACTCATAAGATCCTTTCTCTAAAACTCATCTGACGATATAAGGACCTCGCCACATAACTTCAAATTTTCTGGCTCCTAGCATATCCTGATATTGTTCGTAAAGGAGAACCAGATCACCTTCGGAGAAAACACGTGGCCTGACATGTTTTTTGTATTGGGATTTGATGCATTTCTTCTGGGATTCTATAACTAGGGTGGCATCGTGATGGGTTTCGTCTAATTGCATGAGATACAAAAGACATTCTTTTTCGGCAGAAGTGTTTGGGAGAAGTTTGACGGCTAGTTTTAGGGAGGGTATCTCACATTCAATTGACAAGATGGATTCTAGACCATAAACTAATTGGAATGGTGTAAACCCAGTAGCAAACTTAATGGATGTCTCATAAGCCCAAAATGTTGAAAACAACATCATGTGCCAACTCGTTTTGTGAATCCCTATCATTCATCAAAGCATGGTAATGAGGACCTTGTTTATTGCTTCGACTTGGCCGTTGGCTTGTGGGTAATAGGGTGTTGAGTTTTCAAGGTAGAGACCCAACGTTTCAGTGAGTTTGGACATCATGAAGTTTCTAAAGTGGCTATCATTATCAGTAACGATAGCCTGAGGAACACCAAAACGAGAAATGATGTGATTGAATATGAATAATGTTGTAGTCCTTCCGGTATTGTCGAATGTTGGCATTTCCTCGACCCATTTCGTAAAATAATCTACAGCTACAATAATGTATCCATAACCCCTGGTCGAGTGAGGGTGACATGTCATGAAATTGATACCCCATTTTGCAAAAGGACCAATGGAGACCACAGGGTGTGATCGTATTTAAGTGTTGTAGGTTTGGCAAGCGTGGAATTTTTGGACAACAATTATACAATCGTTGAATAAGGAAGGCCAAAAATAACCTGCTCATAAGATATTCTAGGAAGTAGCATACCCAGACATGTGACCACCACAGGCTCCAGAATGGCAGTCATTTAGGGATTTCTCAGCTTCGTCAAATGTGAGGCAGCGTCGAAAAACAGAGTCAATCCCACAATGATAAAAAGGGTCACCGAGGATAATATACTGACGGGCTTAGTAGCATATTCAACGATGGTCAATGCTGGACAAAGTGGTCTGGAAATTTTGGGTCTGGAGATATATGTTGATATATCCATACCAAAGGTCATCAAAACTAATCAGGAAAAGGGATTCATTGGGTAATGAATCGGTTGCTACATTTTTCGTCTCAGAGCAGGGAAGGTCGCATATCAACTTGGAAAACACCAAGGATTTCTTGGACTTAGAGAGTTCAAATTCTAAGTCAAACTCTTAGAGTATTACAATCCAATTGGAGTATTTCCCCCCTAGAAATTGGCGTGTAAGAATGTGCTACATAGGGTTGCAGTTAGAAATTACCATAGTCTTGCGAGAGAGGATATAGTGTCAAAAACGTTGAACATCTTGGATGACTGCCAAGGCCAGTTTTTCAACATGTAAATACTTGGTTTCGGTAGTCGTGAGACTCCGAATCAAGTAATAAATGACATGTTCATCATAAGAGTCATATTCCTGGATGAGAACCATAGCGATGGTATAGTTTGAGGCTGCAAGGTAAATGAAATAATCCCGACTATAATCAGGTGGGAAGAGTAGTGGGGTACGTGTCAAAGATAGTTTCAAAGATTCAAAATCTTTGTTGGAAGTGGTATCTCATATGAACTTAGAACCTTTCTTGAGCAGTCATGTAAATCCAAGAGTTATCTTAGCATAGTTTGGGATGAAACGACGCAGAAATTTTCCCTTCCCTTACAAACTTTGTAACTGGGGAAGTGAGGAAGGAGGAGGGAGATTGAGAATCACCTCGACCTTCAATGGATCTACCCTGATCCCTTGACGTGAAACAATAAATCCTAGACGTCAGTTGGATTCTATGCAGAAAACACATTTGTGGGGATTTAAGCGTATATGGTAAAACCAACATCGAAGTGAAATGGCACAGAGGTGTATTGGATGATCTACATGGCGCGCGGAATGAGCGGGTAAGTCATTGAGATATGGCTGCACAATGTGCTTATATCATGGAAGGCGTAAGACATAGCACGCTGAAAATTTGCACTGACATTCTTTAAACCAAATGGAAGTTTCTGATAGGCGAAAGTGCCCCAAGGACAAATAAAAGTAGTCTTGTGTTGGTCCGCAGGAACGATATTGATTTGATTATATCTAGAGAAACCATCCATCAGAGAGAAGATTTCACTTCCGACACAATCGTCGACGATCTGGTCAATGAAGGGGGTAGAAAATTTGTCTTTAGGACAAGCTTTGTTAATGTCCCTATAATCAACGCACACACGGATTGTGCCTTGTTTCTTGTCGATCGGGACAAGATTGGAAACCCAGTCAGTTAGAGCCATAGGGTAAATAAATCCATTTTTGAGAAGTTTCTCAACTTCAAGCTTGACAGAGGCCACTTTACGTGGGTGGACCGGATGGGTTTAGCATATGGGTATGTCTTAATCTCATGTATCACAATGTCGGGGTCAATACCTAGCATTTCTTCATAGCTCCAAGCGAAGACGTCATGAAATTCTTGGAAAAGAGACTTGTAGGTGACAACTTCATCATGGGAACACGAAGCTACGATATGCACATTTTCGACAATTCTAGGTTTTATGGATATGTCGAGGGGGATGGTGGGTGAGATATTACTTAAGTTCCCTTGTAGAACAAATTATGTGTAGACTCGGGAATGGTAGAAATGACGACAACAGTCGACGGGGTCGAGATCCGTTGGTAACCCTTGATGGTGTGTTGTTCTAGGAAGAGGATGGAATGATGATGTCCATCATCCCAAGGGGTGTCTTCCATAACATACATAATCATCTCATTCATGGGAAAAATGACGTGGAATGGATCTAGAGATAAATCACCAAGAGAGGGGGTAGAAGGGGTTGTTTATTGAATGGATTGATAAGAGGATTCAACCGGACTCAAAGGCATTTCATCGCCATAACGAGGATGATCATCGGGGTTGGGTACCATCCATGGGTTGTAAGACGCAAGGGTTCTATGAATAGAGGTGGATATCATGTTGATCGAGGCGACGAATGGATGTGGAACATCAAGTGGTGGGATGGGGAAAGTACCCATTAACGAGGAATCTTTAAGAAGACCCACACCGACGTTCTCATATCCGGGGGGGTACAATGAATGGTACATTGTCGGTACATGCATCAGAGTGAAAGAAGGATAATTGGTCGACAATAACTACTTTTCCTTGATGTGGGAAATGCACGACGCCAAAAAGAGTCGACACAACTGCACGCATGGAATCAATCCATCTACGACCAAGTAGAAGGTTGTAATCGAGAGGAGTGTCAAAGACCTCCACATCAACTTGGACCATTTTTCCTTCTAACATAATAGGCAATGAAGGGAGGACACTGTAAGGATTAAAACAAGAGACATTGAAGGCTTTGAGCGTGTTGTGGGATACAGTCAAAGGAGAGAGCCGATGGATTTTCAGTAGGTAATAGACATGACACAAGTCGAGGCACCGTCATCA
This sequence comes from Picea glauca, assembly GCA_000966675.3. Taxonomy (NCBI): domain Eukaryota; kingdom Viridiplantae; phylum Streptophyta; class Pinopsida; order Pinales; family Pinaceae; genus Picea; species Picea glauca. The sequence continues at coordinate 808,983 of JZKD02S2312907.1, forward strand.
ATAACCGTTCTAAAAATGTTTTTGTCAGAGACAATAACTTGTATTTGGAATGTGAGTTGAGGGGGTAACCTTGGAATGTGATATTCCAAGTAAAAAATTATTAAATTTGTATCTGTGGGGTCGATTCCACCAATAGCTTCCAACAATTCCTTTCATTGTATAGGACAACTCTTAAGGACTTCAAGGGCTGACATTACGGACGGTGCCTGGGCCAGATCTTTGAGAATATTGTAGTTCTTGGCAGAACGTGCATGGGGATTGAAAGTTGACTTTTGAACAACACCCTTTGGAGGAGGGTGAAGAACTGTATCTAGGCTCGGTCGTTTGAGATGAAGAGGATTATTGGTAGGTGGAGTCATGGGAGATGGTTGGACCAAAAAAGGAGGTATTGCATCAACCTTCTCTTTGGAGGAAGGATAATCTTTGGATCGAGTGGTAAGTTTGATGTCATTCTTCTTTGAATCACTTGTACACATTAAGATATAGGATGTATTGGAGGGGGAAGGTTGGTCATGAATGACCAATTGGGCTTGTTGTTGAGAAGGGAAGGGTTGTGAAAATATGGCCAGAGTGGGGGGTTTCGTGGTCCCTTGAAGGAACTTAGTAACCTTGGCTCATCATGGACAATCCTTAGTGTAGATATCATCACCACAGATAAGACAAGGGTATCAGGGTTTGCACTTATCTCTATCGTCAATAGGTGGTGTTTTGGTTTTCTTAGTTTGTGGATTATTTTTATCCTCCTTAGTCTTACCCTTTCATTTTTTGGATTTATTTTTGTCGGCGAGGGTAGATTGAACAAAATTTACCACATAAGTCTTGTCAGTGGGAGGGGTAGGAGACGAAGCATTTTGAACATTAGAAGAAATGGATTTGGGGTTGTTGCTAGAGGTTTGGATGGAATGAGGTTGGGCATGGAAAGTTCCAATCACACCGTTAGTTGCATGAGAAGTAGTAGGAGTAGTTGAAGTAGTAGAAGTAAAAGGATGAGGTGTGTCAGGGAGTAAGTCGTAAAGAGTACCCATTTGTGAGTAAATGAGGTCTAGGTATTGGGCACGATGGATTGTTTTTTATTCTGTGACAACTCCACCCATGGCGATGTCATTCATGAATGATTTCATGAACCATTCTTCTAGAAAATGATCGAGAAGTTCAATTTTGATGAGACGTCGTCTCCTTCGCCACTCATGAATGTGATCAGAGATATGAGTGGCTTTGGTTTGTTTGAAAGAAATCAAAATATCGGTTCCCATTTCATAGTGAATCGGTAACTGGTAGTGGGTGAGAAAAGCCATAGTGAGGGTGTTGAAGTCATTGAACAAGCCTCATGGTAATTTGATATACCACTTCGCGGCGAAACCTGTGAGGGTTCACTAAAAAAGGCGTAAATGAATAGAGTCATCCATCAAGAAGTTGGATGAGCACCAAAGGTGAAAAGTCATTACATGATTGTTCAGGTCCTCTCTTGGTTTACCATTGAATTTAGGGATGTTGGATGGTAGTTTGGTCGGTATGGTGGGCCATTGAGGAGAGTGACAGATCAGATCATTTAAAATCATCGATAGATCCGGGAGGTCTAGGGTGGCTAAGAAAGGTAACTGTCTATTCACATCCAGGTACTCATGAATTTGGGGAGGGAGTCCCATCGGTAAACCAGTGGAACCATAAACAGTCTGCATATAATGCGAAGATCTGGGAAGATTCGGTTGTTGGTGTGGAGGCAAGTAATTTGTAGGGTTGTACCCTTGAACAGGGGTGTGGGTTTGAGTGTTTGAGCCCCAAATAGGATTAGACGTGCCTGGATATGGTTGGCATGTACTAGGGGGTATGACGGAGTTAGCTTGATGTTGTTTCCCCCCAGTCGATTGAGGATTATGTTGTATAAGATAATTTTAATACTGGGCCAAGGATGGAGGTATGTTTTGTCCATAAGGTAGGGTCAGTGGGGTTTTCCCTCCAATCGGGGTTTGCGTCCCAATTGGGATTTTTCCTGCAAAAGGGGGTTGATTTTTGCCTCCTTGGTGAAATTGTCCACTAACAGGAATCTAGTAATTAGGTGTAAAAGACGGGATGGTGCCAATAGGATCAGTGCCTTCGATAGAGGATGGAAGAGGTCCTTTGAAAGGGGGTGGAGGATGTGTTGGAATGAAACCAGGAATATGGTGCCCAAAAGGAGTGGAACCACCAGGAGTCACGGATGTGATTTGTGTAGGAGAGGGAATAGAAGCATTCAACGCATGATATCTGGGCGGAAGTGTTGGGGTAAATCTAGGTTAAAGCAGTGTGCCAATGGGGGCTTGGCTAGCCACAGTAATCCTGATGTGAGGACTCATAGTATCTAGGACCATTGTGTAATGGACTATTTGTAGAGGGATAGTCAAGATGTGGTCAGCTGGAGGAGCGTCTATACTAGGGAAATAATAGGCAATAGTAAAAGGTATTTCATCTAGATCAAATGTTTCGGGCCGCTCGGGTGTGACAGTGATATCAACATCTACTCCTAAGCCAAATAGATCCCGTCTAAAAATGCTAGTAGTCCAAAAAGGATCTTGACCCTCAGGTCCTATGAAAGGTATAGTTGGTGATCCAAAAGACTGAACAACTAAATCTCCGAAAGAATTCACTCGCACAATACGTCTCTCGGAGTCGGGAGGAAGTTGAAATTCCTCTCGAGAATTGGTAATTTGGAACCATTCTAGAGAGTTATCTCTTTCCACTTGTGGAGTGGCAACATATTGGACTTCACTCTGTTGAGGAGAGCCCTCCAGTGAGTTGGTAGGAAAGGGTTGAGAACCTTCCAGATCTTCTGGGGGTAAGCCTTGCATCCTACGTGAATGGTGTGGAGGGTCAATTGTGATCGAGATAGAAACTTATGAAATAAATTATATAGCCAACTTGGGTAAACAAACATCATGCGCTAGTAAAATCTAGGAAGCAAAACCAAGCAAACAAGACCTTCCAATTCTGAAGTCACTAGTTGGTGATAAAATCCAACATCATGATGACGAGACAAGAAAGGGCTGGGCTAGGGTGGAAAAGTTACATTGACGACCTACTTAACGGACTTACACCCTGGTTCAAGCTTCCATACATAATCATGGGTATACCCTCCAAGGATCTCGAGTGATTTTGGCCAACGTCGATTCCAGGTACCATGAAGACTTACCCCTTCATAGTCACCTTGTGTAAGACCCTAAGAAGGTAGGATACTAAGGTTACCACCAACACCAATGGTTCCTGGGGGAACATTCGACAGTTCGATCCACACGCAAGGGAAGGGTATCTAGCTTGAAATAAACTTGAGAGGCTTCCACTCATCATTGTGGGTATACCTTCAAGTGACCCCTGTAATATGTGCAATCTCTACATCGATATCAACAAAGTAGGGTGAGTAACTCTATCAATCTCGATGCGACCTCAGGTTTGACCCTTGTGTGATAAGGGCTTCCTAGGAAAAAATGTTGCAAATGGAATTTGACACTCCTTATCACAAGATTCTATTATGTGTTTTATGATTTGGAGAGTGTGCCTCACTTCCTATTCCAAAGCTCTAGCCTAGCTAATGTTGGTGCAAAAGAGCCCTAGAAAAAATTACTAGTTGAATTTTAAAATTGCGCAATATTATTAAAGGTTGTTGTTACCCAAAAGGAGATGGAAATGAAACCGATGTTGTGTGAGACTCTGACCCAACAATGCATAAATAGGAATGAATGATACAAATTTTTGTTTGATGAATCCTATTTATAGGAGGGAAAGAGGATTTTTCTATAACAATATGAACTACGATGTATGATCTTCTCTGAAATGTAATATCAAACAACCATGAACAATGCAAATTCCCTATTCGTTCTCTTTCAATACTTGAATGCCAATATTTTTGAATAAAAAGTTTCTTAAAAAATAAAATGTCTTTAATTTTTATTAGAAACCAAACAATAGGGGTGGAACTAAGAAAAAACAAGCAACCAATGAAAAATAAATACACAAAAAACACCCAAACCAATCTTTCAATGAAGACAAAAATAACAAACTAACAAGACCAATCCCTTAAATTGCACATGGCTAACAATTTTCCAAGTAATAAGCAATTGAAAAGAACAATTGATCTCAACTTTTTAAACCAATCAAAGGCTCCCAACCAAACAAGCACTTAGATTTCAAAACCCGAGATTATACCTGTTAGCGTTGGAAGTCACCCCTGGATTTCTTGCAGGAGCAAAGACTGACACCCATCAGTTTTCATTGTCACAATTTAATAAATGGGGGTGGTCGAATGGAAACAGACCTAGGAAAGAAGCATTGACACAAGAACCAAGGTCTGGTATGTAGAAAGCAAGGGAGGTCTTGATCCAACTTCTGTCAGTAATTTGATTAAAGGGTGGTATATGGAAGACTTGTGAGAAGTGTGAGAAAGACTACCTCGGGCAATAGGCCTTCGGAAGCTTGAAGAAGAAAAACTCAGAAGCCAAGATCCTCTTGGTCTAGAGTTTCAAGGAGCTGAAGGGTGACTCGACTCGATCATCCAATTCCAAGCCATTCCAACACTCAGAAAACACAAGAACTGATTAGAAATGTTGCGACTGTTGTAGTGATCCAACCTACATCATCCTACAACAGTGCAACTCGACTGGATCCTCCAATTCTGAGTTGTTCTAACACAGTAAACAAAGAGATGGAAAAAGAGGCTGACATCCATAAATTAAGAAGTCTCAAATGCCTTATACATTAACCAGAGCGACCAACGATTCATCAAAACTTACAGAACATGAGCCTAGCTCAACCATCGACCCTTACAAAAATGGTGAAAATGCCTACATATACTCAAAAAAAAAAAACAGCAAAAACAAGACGCTGCATTAAAAAACATTGTGTCTACATGTATTCTGACAGTCTGCGCATGTAGACTCTGGCTGATTGTGCACCCAAGACTTGGTGTCCCCTCGGCCAAATTCGAACGACTATTCTTTGTCAGACACCACCTTAACTGTGCATGGCTCCTGCAGGGGAGATAGCAGCAACATTAAAGGCCACCATGACATGCACAGACTTTCTCTGGTTAGATGAGGATCGACCATGAACTTTTGGAGAAAATCAGTGTACAGGACCGTCTCGGGTAGACTGTCTGCCAGAACCTCCATACCTCGCATTCAATAAGTGAGCTGAGGTTTCAATTACCTCTTTCCACCTTCATTTAATTCTTCAGCGAGGACTAGGATCGAAGTCACATCAGATGGCGCATGGAGATCACGATGATCATTTCGATGGCTAGCCCCTACGCCTTTTGGCTCCTTTTGCATAGTTATTTTCTTTCCCAAGTGGCCACGGGCTATGACCCTGTTCTTACTCACAAAGGAGATTTCGACATTCATGAATAGGAAGGGGTTTATCCCCATCTCTCGAAACCACGATGAGTGAAACTCCGAGATGGCTTGAGTTGGCGCCACATGTGCCCCTAGATCTAATGGATCTGAACTCACCCGATGATGCTGTGAGCCCAATTTCAGGCGCTATCGGAACTTCAGGGTTCAAGGCTTCAAGATGTATAATGACAGAAAACCTTCACCCTTTGAACTCGCGACTACCGGAAAGCCGACGTGACTAGATCTCATGTCACGTGTCCTTTGGATGAACGACTGCCATCCATTCCCACACATGATGTGGGTGCTATCCATTGCACTATCCTCGGCACATCTTCTCTATCTTTGACTTCCTTCCAACCATTGATCTACTCATATGGATGGATCAGGACCGCTGACACTATAATTTTTCCCACTCGCTTGATTTTAAGTCCGAACAGGACTTCTTCTATGCGTTGCGCTTGGGCGCTCCTCGTGCAACCTGTAGAATTGAATACTCTTGTTCCCCATACAATAAATGTTACTAACATTAGGATCCATGGGGGATATAGTCATCCCTTTGATGCTCTAAGGACTCATTCCGCAGCTTCAGTGCCTTGCTATTGGGCTATGGAGTCAGGCTCAAAACATCCCGCTGCTGAAAATGCAAGCCGAAAAATAAAAGAAACAAAATAAAGATACATGCTCAAAGGAGCTTATTTATATACAATCCTAAACTAATAAAACACTTTACATGGGGCTAGGTGAAAGAAGATTTCCACCATAGCCATTCAAGAAGCTTCCTGGATGAAAGCTCCTTCCTTCTATCAATGATCATTGGTGCAACCCCGCTCTCTCAGCAGGCGGTCGCTCCACCAGGACCTTCTGTTTCTCACGGGCCCGAAGAGTCAACACTCTTCAAATCCCTAGGGAGTCACGAGTCACCCACAGCAACCCCTTTGGAAATCGGGATATCGCGGCTCGGGGGTTCACGATTCATGCGAACATAATGCACTAGCAGCTCCAACCTCTGAAACCCGAACTCCGAATGGTCAATAGTCAACGCTCTCGGCCTCGGGGATTTTCCTATCGGTAAATCGGCGGACAAAAGGCAGTGAGATACTTACCCTTCGAAACCCCGAACACCGATGTGCCGATATGCTTCCACGTGTCTCCCACTAACTTCCGGGTCCCACACTGCCACGTCACGTCAGGATTTCGCGGCTCGCGATTTCAACGTGCATGTGATTCTTGCACTCACCAACCCCGATTCGCCAATATGCGATGGCCAAGGGTTCTTTCACTGCCTGAGGGTTAACCTCCTCACTCCTTCTCCCGGATCCCACGATCCACGGGACTTCGCGAGTCCTTACGACGAATCCGAGTCGTCGATTCTCTTCCACTAGAGAATCCTCAGTTTCTCCGCCTTCGCCCAATGCAACTGAAGACAAAGGTGCTGCCTCTCCTGAGCTTTATTAACTCGCTTCTTTCAGGGATTTCCCGAACACGTTCCTTGTGCTTAGTCTTCACTCACTTCCGAAAGTGTTGAAGTCTTCCGGCTCCTGTGCATTCACTCTTGCAACAGTTTGCCCTTTCCTCTTCTCAGACTTGCCACTGAGGTTCACCTTCGACCTGCACTCACCTGCACGGCTCGAATCACCCAACTTCACTCTGAACGAAGTGAGAACAAAAGTTCAACGGTTCGGCCTCCTTGACGCACTCTATGCAGAGGAATTCGACTGCCTCTACGCAGGAATCTCCTGGCCTAAACAGAGAAACAATTTGAAACTCATTCCTTCACTCTCTCAGGTGTCGAACCTGATATGCAATCACATAAGCAGCATATAACAAATAAGCGTAGAAAGAAGCAAACATGCACAAGCATAATATCAGCAACACACATAGATCAAACACGTCCATGGAATTGAATCAGGGCTCCTCCTATTAATTCAATAACTGTACATGGAGGTTTCTTCACAAGCTCTCTGCTCTGCTTTCTTCTTCTTTCTGTATGAATGAATGAGTTTGTTTGCAATGTACAAAGGAGGGTGCCTATATTCCGTTTCCCTCTCGAAAGCAAACTGTCTAATCTACAGTTAATTATCCTATCTACCTGCACTAAATCTAAGTAAATGCCTCAGCTACCTAAGGATGAGAGCTTATCCGCTCAAGGTCCGTTACAATCTATAAGTGTGCTTCATCACATCAAAACATTAATGCTTGGCGCAACCATATATTACAATGGTTCAAAAATTTGGATGCTGGCGCTTTCCAGCTGTTCCTTTTCCTCCACGCGCTGGCTCGCACGATGTAATTCGGATGCTCCTACATCATACTCCTCGGCTCAAAATATTTCATGGTCTCCTGCTCATGAGCTTCTGTACAGTCTGCCCATGTTTCAAAATCATTGCTTCTGTTTCCCAGCTGGCATCCTCCACTGGGTGATCTTTCCACTTCACCAGGTATTCAAAATATTGCTTCCTCTTGGTCTTTTTACCTGCTCTCTTCTCCAGTATGCACTCCATCTGCGGATTCTGTGCAACTGGTAATTGTTTCTGCCACTGGATTACTGGTTCCTCAGTCCCAGTTCCTGCTTCCTCAGCCCTGTAGGGGTACAAGTCCGAAATATTAAAAATCGGAGATATTCCAATGCCCTCGGGCAACCCAAGCTCATATGCATTCTCGCCAAATTTTCTCAGAATTCGGCATGGCCCGATCTTCTTCATCTTGAGCTTGTTATATGTCCCCCGTGGGAACCTTTCTTTCCTCAAGTGTGCCAGAACCACATCTCCAACTTCAAACTGAAGTTGTCTCTTCCTCTGGTCGGCTCTGCGCTTATATTCTTGATTGGATTTCTGCAACCGTTGCTTCACCTCTGCGTGAAGTTCTTGCATTGCCTCAGCAAATTCTTCAGCCCTTGCGCTGCTGGTCTCAGCTTGTTCTGGCTCCCTGAGCTCAGATACTCCTCTCGGCTGAGTTCCATACAAAATCTGAAATGGGCTTTTGCCTGTACTCCGATTCACCGAATCGTTGTACGCAAACTCGGCCTGGGGTAAGATCTGATCCCAACTGCTGTGATGCTCTGTCACCAGGCTCCTCAACAGATCTCCCAAGCTTCGGTTTACTACTTCAGTCTACCCATATGTCTGTGGATGATAAGCAGAACTGAATGCTAAGTCAGTCCCTAGCTTCGTCCATAGTGTCCTCCAAAAATGACCTATGAATTTTGTATCCCGATCCGAGACTATGCTTCTCGGCAATCCATGCAATCTCACGATCTCTTTGAAAAATAAATTTGCGATGTGGGT